>JBCNJP010000631.1:0-29000 GCA_039602395.1 Deinandra increscens subsp. villosa
AGAATAAATGGAAACACAAGTAACAACTTTTCTAAATGGAACTAAGAACACCAAGATTTTGTAGGGGAAAAGCCCTTACCCTTGGATGTCTCCAAGAGCCGCCGGCATAAAAAACCCCTTGGAAACGATGACACACGTTGCCCGTTTATTCCAATGAAAATAACTCGATTACAAGTGTTTGCGGCAATAGCTAAGTGTGTAAATTAGAGTACAAGTGATCGTAAGTGCGTAAAATGAATCCTATACCGCCTTTATGTACAAATAGATCCTAACTAACTATCCGTGGTTCTTGGGATCTTCCTCGTAACGACTTGTAGCCGTTATATGACCGAATTTGGGGGCGGGTCTTCATTTCCACGCGTTGTCACACCCCCAAATAACCACTAACGGAGTTTATACCGTTAAGGGGTGCGAGCAAACCAGGACCACAACCATTAGTTACAAATACTAAACGAGTCAGAGTATAATTCAAACATTCATCATAAAACAGTTTCAAAAGTTACGCAGCGGAATAAAACATCAGTATCTTAGCACTAACCACGTGCTTTACAAAATCATTGTTTAGAAATCCCAGTTTAGTTTTAAATGAAAGAAGAACATCTTCATGTGCCATGCCAACCTCCAGCGGATACTCCTCAACGATCTGCAAAAGTGAAAACCACACAAGTGTCAACCTAACGGTTGGTGAGTTCACGGTGGGCATGACATGCATTGGCCCGGTCTCATAATCGTATTCATCATCATGTAATACGTATTAGTTTTGCAAACATTGCCAAGTGTTGAATTATCGAATATGCACTAGTTAAGTAAAAGTTAAAGCGGTCAACCGATATCGCGGGTAGCTAATCCGGTTTCCATGCACTAAGGAAGTCGTACTAGGGCTGAAAGCTGACGTAACAGAGTTCGGCATTTGCCGATGGTTGGTGCCTCCAGTTGTGTCCCTTTCGGGAGGCCCACAACTAAAATAGGCTGATATTGAACTCCGTTCGGCCCCCGGCCGGTTGGTTACACATTTGTGTACCGCGGAGCAGGGTTTGTCAAACCCTCAGTAGATCTACCCAACATCCCCTCGCTTCTCAGATCAACAGTACTAAATTGAGGACTTTTAAGTTTTTAAGGCATCCTTAGAAATCATGTGATATCATCTGGTTTAGACTTTAACCTACACTAGTCATATTAAAATGTTTATTCTGGATTTCATCTGAAATCCTAAAAAGAGTTTAAGTGTCAAAATGGTCGTTTCCGGATTTCAATTGAAACCCCAAGGATGGACAGTTGCAAATGCTCCCCATAAAACACTCCAACTTCCATAACAGGTATCTCATTTGGTAATACCTCAAAATGTCAGCGTTGTTTTCCGTTTAGTATATTCGTTGTGACCCAATCGGGCTCACAATTAAAGGGTTAGTGAAACTCACCTTAGGTTGCTCAGCTACACTTGCTATTTAATCCAATTATTGCTTAACGAAGACCTATGAACACGTTTAGGTCTTAAGTATTAGTTTTGTGTCTAATCATTAACTTATCGTCACTATGGCCCATAACATAGCACGTTGGAACTACGACACGACATAACGACACACGACACCGATGGTTGATCATAAACAAGGGTTCACATATTACAGAAATCATAGCATGTCTCATCATAGCAAAATCATGTAAGTCATAGCATTACATTCAAATAAGTTGCACAAGTTTGGGTTTAGGTCTGGTCACAGTTTCGCTAGTATAGATTCGCTAGGCAGTTTCGCTGTGTGCACGGGCAGCACTTTCGCTAGGCAATACCCGATGACACAGTTTCGCTAGGCTAGTTTCGCTCGAAACTGTTGGCACAGTTTCGCTAGCCTAGTTTCGCCCGAAACTGGTTTGAACTTTCGTTCAGGGAATTTCGCTCGGTAGTTTCGTTCGGACAAGTCTGGTCGGTTTACCCGGCGACACTACAGTTTCGCTACATAGTGTCGCTGGATGAAGATATACATAATTTCGCTACATAATTTCGCCCAGAGAACAGTACAGTTTCGCTGGTCGCGAAAAACACGTAAATCAGCCTAAAAATCAATCTAACAGCTTCCATATTTCATGTAATTCAATATCTAGCATGCATAATCATTTACCAACATCAAACAACAAGTTTTAACACCTTAAACATGGGTTTTCACATTCAAATCACCAAAAACACATTTTAAACCTAAAATGACCTAAATAGCATAAATCTTCATTATGGTTTGATTTCAAACGTAAAGTTACTGACTTTATGACAGATCTAGCATTCCTAAGCAACATATCAAGAGATCAGGTGATTCCATAGAGGTTTAAGCATGCTTTTTAAGAAAACACATAAAGAACACATAAAAATGGTTTTGGGAGACTCACGATTCGATCTAGGATCCGAATGGATGTTGTCTCGAGGCTGGGATCACGTCGGCTTGTGGTGATTCTTGGCTGACCAGAAGTTCCAGGAGAGTGTGTGTGTGTTTTGAGTAAATGGTGCAAAAATGGGATCTCTAGGGTTTTATGTTAATATATAACAGGAGCTAGTTTCGCTGGTCAGTTTCGCTGGCCAAGCGAAACTGGCTCTGTTAGTCAGAGGGTTAGGCTAACCGGGCGACACTATAGTTTCGCCCGGTAGTTTCGCTGGAAACCCAAAAGTGACCAGTTTACATTTTAAGCAAGATAAGTACAGTTCATGGATTGTCATGCTATTACACAATACTAAATCATGTATTTAAATCACATTGCACATAATAACTCATAGAGTACAATGCAACACATAAACACATATGGGCGGGTTTGGTGATCAACCAAAGGTCGTGGACGTATTCGGCCTAGTTAAGCATTAGTTACTAAGTTAACACTTATAACGTAACTAACGGAATTGTCTAACGGAAGTAAACCTTGAAATTCTCGGATGTCACATCATCCCCTTGTAAATGGAATTTTCGTCCCGAAAATTATTCTTGCGTCGTAGCATTCGCAGCCTCAGCTGTCGTCGCTGGGGAAAGAAAGCAAAAGTTTTAGGGTCGCCACATCCTCCTCCTGTTAAAGAAATTTTGGTCCCCAAAATTAAATCATACCTTGAGTTTCTGTGGACGTTTGCTCGAACAAGTGAGGATACTTTTTCTTCATTTGATCCTCTCGTTCCCAAGTATATTCAGGTCCACGCTTTGAGTTCCATCGGACCTTTACGATCGGAATCTTGCTACGTTTGAGGGCTTTCTCCTCGCGTCCCATGATTTCTACCGGTTGCTCGATAAATCTCAAATGTTCATCAATTTCCAATTCCTCCAAAGGAATTATTTCAGTGTCTTCAGCCAGACATTTCTTTAGATTCGAGACGTGAAACACGTTGTGAACTCCATCGAGTTCTGCAGGGAGTTGTAATCGGTAGGCCACCGGGCCTACTTCCCCGATGATTTCAAATGGACCAATATAGCGAGGATTCAACTTTCCACGCTTTCCGAAGCGTATCACACCTTTCCAGGGAGATACCTTCAATAGTACCTTGTCGCCTACCTCGAACTTCAAAGGTTTGCGGCGTTTGTCGGCATAGCTCTTTTGCCTATCACGTGCTGCAGCTATCCGCTTTCTGATTTGAATAATTCGTTCCGTTGTATCATGAATGAGTTCTGGTCCAGTGAGTCCTTTCTCACCCGTTTCGGCCCAACACACGGGCGATCTACATTTTCTGCCATAAAGCGCTTCAAAAGGTGCTGCACCAATGCTCGTATGATAACTGTTGTTGTAGGAGAACTCCACCAACGGAAGATGAGCCTCCCAGTCTTTACCGAAGTCGAGAACGCAAGCTCGGAGCATGTCTTCCAAAGTCTGAATAGTTCGTTCCGTCTGACCATCGGTCTGCGGGTGATAAGCTGTACTCATATCCAGTCTGGTTCCCAGTGCTTCTTGCATAGATTGCCATAGTCGGGAAGTAAATCGAGGATCTCTGTCAGAGATAATGGTCTTAGGCACTCCATGACGTGCCACAATTCTGTCAATGTACAGCTTTGTTAACTTATCCATGTTATCACTTTCCCTCATTGGAATAAAGTGTGCGGATTTGGTTAGTCGATCAATGATAACCCAAATCGCATCTGGTCGATTCGATCGATGAGGTAATCCCGTTACAAAATCCATGGAGATATCCTCCCATTTCCATTCTGGGATCTTTGGCTGCTGTAATAATCCAGAAGGCTTTTGGTATTCAATCTTAACTCTTGAGCATGTTAAGCACTTAGCCACATATCGCGCAATGTCGGCTTTCATATTCGGCCACCAATACAAGCTCTTCAAATCTTGGTACATTTTATCCGATCCAGGGTGCACCGAATACCTTGACTTGTGAGCCTCGTCCATCACGAGCTCACGAAGATTTCCAAGTAAAGGAACCCAAATTCTATCATTGTAATACCTGAGTCCGTCGGACTTAACTTCAGAGTTACCATCTACCCCTCGCAGTGCTTCAGCTGCGAAGTTTTCTTCTTTTAAAGCTTCTCGTTGGGCATCGCGGATCCGATCCGGCAATCCCGTGTGAATGGTAAGTTGCAGCGCTCGTACTCGTCGAGGCTTTTCGTACTCTTTTCGACTTAATGCATCAGCCACAACATTGGCTTTTCCCGGGTGATATTTGATTGCCAAGTCATAATCATTCAGTAGCTCGACCCACCGTCGTTGTCGCATGTTGAGATCCTTCTGATCGAAGATGTGTTGTAAGCTTTTGTGGTCGGTAAATATTGTGCACTTTGTTCCGTAGAGGTAATGTCTCCAAATCTTGAGTGCATGAACAACGGCTCCCAATTCCAAATCATGCGTTGTATAATTCTTTTCAGTGTCCTTCAGTTGCCTGGACCCATAGGCAATCACTTTGTCCCGTTGCATCAACACGCAACCGAGTCCTTGGATGGATGCATCACAGTAAACTACAAAGTCGTCAACCCCATCGGGTAACGCGAGAATCGGAGCTGAACATAACATATCCTTAAGAGTTTGAAACGCGTGTTCCTCCTTTTCACCCCATCTATATTGCACTCCTTTGTGTGTTAATGCTGTTAAGGGTTGAGCCAATTGCGAGAAACCCTTAATGAATCTTCGGTAATATCCGGCAAGTCCCAAAAATTGTCGGATTTCGGTTGGCGCTCTAGGGGTAGACCAATTCTTGATAGCTTCCACTTTAGCTGGGTCAACGTGAATTCCATCCTGATTAACAATGTGTCCAAGAAACTGGACTTCGCGAATCCAAAAATCGCACTTCGAAAACTTGGCATAAAGCTGTTCCTTGCGGAGTAATTCCAAGATAAGTCGTAGATGTCTCTCGTGCTCTTCCTTAGTCTTGGAGTAGATCAAAATATCATCAATGAAAACTATCACAAACTGATCGAGGTACGGCTTGCACACTCGATTCATCAGATCCATAAATACGGCCGGTGCATTTGTTAGCCCAAACGGCATAACCAGGAATTCGTAGTGACCATACCGAGTTCTAAAAGCAGTCTTGGGTACATCCTCATCACGAACACGGAGTTGGTGATATCCAGACCGTAGATCAATCTTTGAAAAGTAGCTCGAACCTTGTAGTTGGTCGAAAAGATCGTCGATTCGAGGAAGTGGATACCGATTCTTGATCGTAACCTTGTTAAGCTCTCGGTAGTCAATACACATTCGGAACGTTCCATCCTTCTTCTTAACAAATAATACTGGTGCTCCCCATGGAGACGAACTTGGACGTATAAATCCTTTGTCGAGTAGCTCTTGAAGTTGTGCGGAGAGTTCATTGAGTTCGCTTACCGCCAAACGGTAAGGTGCGCGTGCGATCGGAGCGGCTCCAGGAGCTAAATCGATTCCAAACTCGACTTGTCGAAATGGAGGCAAACCAGGCAGATCTTCAGGAAATACATCTTGGAAGTCGCGGACTATCGGGTAGTCGTCGATTCTACGCTCGGAAAGTGTCGTGTCGGTGACGTTTGCAAGGATCGCGAAGTGACCTTTACGAAGGCACTTTTGAGCTTTAAGAAACGAAATAATACCGGTGACTGTTCCACCCTTTTCACCTTGGACCGTTAACACTTCACCGTCTTTGAGTGGAATACGAACCACTTTTTCTTGGCATAAAATTTCGGCTCGGTTTTCAGATAACCAGTCCATTCCTACTATGACATCAAAACTACCAATTGGGAAAGGCAATAGATCGATTCCTAACGTATGGCCAGCTAGTTCTAACTTACAGTCCTTAACTATTTGAGTCGTATCATGAAGTTTACCATTTGCTAGCTCTACCACATACTTAGCATCTAAGGCAATTGGTTTAGCATTAATCAACTTAGCAAATTTAGTGGAAATAAAACTTCTTTCAGCACCAGAATCAAACAATACAGTAGCGAAGAAACCATTAAGGATGAATTTACCGTTAATCACGTTGGCGTCGTTGCGAGCTTCCCCTTGACCCATGACGAAGGCACGACCTCTACCATTCCCACCATTCCCGTTTCCACCATTTCCATTTCCGCCATTACCATTTCCGTTGCCCTGGTTTCCACCGTTGCCATTGTTACCATTCCCTTGTCTGCGCAATTGCGGGCAATCTCTTTTTATGTGGCCTTGAGCACCACATTCAAAACAGCCACGGGCTCCACCATTGTTGTTGTTCTGATTGTTTCCTTGCCCGTTGCGGTTGTTTCCGTTTCCCCTGTTGTTGTTATTTCCTCCTTGATTCTGACCGTTGTTGTTCAACTTTTGCAAGTTGGTCCAGCAGTTGTTGGCTTCATGCCCCAGTTTACCACACCTTCCACATTCCAGGCCCTTGTTACACAGGCCATTGTGATGTTTCTCGCACTTGTTACAATACGGGGCTTTACCCTTGTAGTTTCCATTCCCACCTTGGCGATTGTTACTCCCACTGTTGCTGCCATTGTTGAAATTGGACCTTGTGTTGTCAGATCGCTTGTTCTGATATTGGGAGTTAGAGGATCTCCCAGATTGATTCCCGACAGTTTGATTGTTCACAGAAGTTGCTGGAGCTTCTTCTTCAGCCTTACGCTTGCCACTTAAGGCAGTCTTTTCTGTGGCTTTTGCAGGAAGTGTACCCTTCTCAACCTCCTGATCAGTAAGTTTGTGAGCCAAACGGATGGCTTGCTGCACGGTCGCGGGGTTGCTGGCAGTCACTAAGTCCCTTGATTTGAGGCGCGAGGCCTTCCAGATAACGCTCAATGCGTTTGAACTCAGCGTCAACCATTGTGGGGCACAAGCACTTCGTACTCATGGTATCGCGCGGTATACTGCTCCACTTCAGACCCAGTCATTTTCAGATTCAAGAATTCACCCTCTAATTTCTTCACTTGGTCGCGGGGACAGTACTCCTCCATAACCAGCTCCTTAAACGCTTCCCATTGCATGTTATTAGCTGCATTTAACCCAATCATCTGGATTTCGGCATTCCACCAGGAGAGAGCAGCTCCCTCAAAGGTACCAGTCGCATACTTCACTTTGCTCTCCAGCAGGGCAGTTGCACATAGAGAAGACCTTCTCAGACTTCTCAATCCACCTGAGGAGTCCTACCGCTCCTTCTTCGCCGGAAAACGTCATTGGCTTGCAGTCCATGAAGGACTTAAACGTGCAGTGATGGTGGTTTCCTGATGCATTAATAGTTCGAGTTTTAAATTTAAACAGGTCAAAATACAATTCGCTTTGTGCCTTAATCGGCATAACAATTACCCTGTGCGGCGTACGCAGCTTGGACGGCTGCCACAGCGGCTTGCACGTGCTCATTGATCATAGCTTGTAGTTGTGCAGGCGTCATGTTAATGTTGCTCCTCCCGTGTCCTCTTCCAGACATCTTGCTGAACAGTTAAAGTAGCCAGTGTTCAGTCACAGTTATATTCTATACATATCCCATAATATGTATATTATCCAGTTCCCGTTATCCCACTATTAGTCCAGAAAAATTTTCGTGCAAAATGGAGGCGTCGTCGAAGAACGTCGTAAATCGTAAGTAGCTATCGTCGAAGGTCGGCTTTCCCCATAAAAGTCACCGTCGGCGTAGTCATCGTAGTAGAAATCGGGACGTAGCGTGTAGCATCGTTTCGTTGTCGCTTTCCCCCGAATTCGTGCGCGTATTCGCGTTCGCATTTCGTGTTCGTGTGTGAAATCATCCTAAGGTTTTTCCGTTAGACTACCTAGACACGGTCTATATATATACTTATATATATATATATGTACATATGGAGTATTTACTTACACAGCAGAGCGAGTATCCCAGGTTGGCACGTAAAATGTTGTTTTGGGAATTTTGTTTGTTCGTTTGTAACTAAGGTTTCAAGTTGCAGTTTCCAAATCGTTTTCAAAATGATTCCAGTTCTCTGCAACTTATGGCTCTGATACCAATCTGTCACACCCCCAAATAACCACTAACGGAGTTTATACCGTTAAGGGGTGCGAGCAAACCAGGACCACAACCATTAGTTACAAATACTAAACGAGTCAGAGTATAATTCAAACATTCATCATAAAACAGTTTCAAAAGTTACGCAGCGGAATAAAACATCAGTATCTTAGCACTAACCACGTGCTTTACAAAATCATTGTTTAGAAATCCCAGTTTAGTTTTAAATGAAAGAAGAACATCTTCATGTGCCATGCCAACCTCCAGCGGATACTCCTCAACGATCTGCAAAAGTGAAAACCACACAAGTGTCAACCTAACGGTTGGTGAGTTCACGGTGGGCATGACATGCATTGGCCCGGTCTCATAATCGTATTCATCATCATGTAATAAGTATTAGTTTTGCAAACATTGCCAAGTGTGGAATTATCGAATATGCACTAGTTAAGTAAAAGTTAAAGCGGTCAACCGATATCGCGGGTAGCTAATCCGGTTTCCATGCACTAAGGAAGTCGTACTAGGGCTGAAAGCTGACGTAACAGAGTTCGGCATTTGCCGATGGTTGGTGCCTCCAGTTGTGTCCCTTTCGGGAGGCCCACAACTAAAATAGGCTGATATTGAACTCCGTTCGGCCCCCGGCCGGTTGGTTACACATTTGTGTACCGCGGAGCAGGGTTTGTCAAACCCTCAGTAGATCTACCCAACATCCCCTCGCTTCTCAGATCAACAGTACTAAATTGAGGACTTTTAAGTTTTTAAGGCATCCTTAGAAATCATGTGATATCATCTGGTTTAGACTTTAACCTACACTAGTCATATTAAAATGTTTATTCTGGATTTCATCTGAAATCCTAAAAAGAGTTTAAGTGTCAAAATGGTCGTTTCCGGATTTCAATTGAAACCCCAAGGATGGACAGTTGCAAATGCTCCCCATAAAACACTCCAACTTCCATAACAGGTATCTCATTTGGTAATACCTCAAAATGTCAGCGTTGTTTTCCGTTTAGTATATTCGTTGTGACCCAATCGGGCTCACAATTAAAGGGTTAGTGAAACTCACCTTAGGTTGCTCAGCTACACTTGCTATTTAATCCAATTATTGCTTAACGAAGACCTATGAACACGTTTAGGTCTTAAGTATTAGTTTTGTGTCTAATCATTAACTTATCGTCACTATGGCCCATAACATAGCACGTTGGAACTACGACACGACATAACGACACACGACACCGATGGTTGATCATAAACAAGGGTTCACATATTACAGAAATCATAGCATGTCTCATCATAGCAAAATCATGTAAGTCATAGCATTACATTCAAATAAGTTGCACAAGTTTGGGTTTAGGTCTGGTCACAGTTTCGCTAGTATAGATTCGCTAGGCAGTTTCGCTGTGTGCACGGGCAGCACTTTCGCTAGGCAATACCCGATGACACAGTTTCGCTAGGCTAGTTTCGCTCGAAACTGTTGGCACAGTTTCGCTAGCCTAGTTTCGCCCGAAACTGGTTTGAACTTTCGTTCAGGGAATTTCGCTCGGTAGTTTCGTTCGGACAAGTCTGGTCGGTTTACCCGGCGACACTACAGTTTCGCTACATAGTGTCGCTGGATGAAGATATACATAATTTCGCTACATAATTTCGCCCAGAGAACAGTACAGTTTCGCTGGTCGCGAAAAACACGTAAATCAGCCTAAAAATCAATCTAACAGCTTCCATATTTCATGTAATTCAATATCTAGCATGCATAATCATTTACCAACATCAAACAACAAGTTTTAACACCTTAAACATGGGTTTTCACATTCAAATCACCAAAAACACATTTTAAACCTAAAATGACCTAAATAGCATAAATCTTCATTATGGTTTGATTTCAAACGTAAAGTTACTGACTTTATGACAGATCTAGCATTCCTAAGCAACATATCAAGAGATCAGGTGATTCCATAGAGGTTTAAGCATGCTTTTTAAGAAAACACATAAAGAACACATAAAAATGGTTTTGGGAGACTCACGATTCGATCTAGGATCCGAATGGATGTTGTCTCGAGGCTGGGATCACGTCGGCTTGTGGTGATTCTTGGCTGACCAGAAGTTCCAGGAGAGTGTGTGTGTGTTTTGAGTAAATGGTGCAAAAATGAGATCTCTAGGGTTTTATGTTATTATATATCAGGGGCTAGTTTCGCTGGCTCAGTTTCGCTGGCCAAGCGAAACTGACTCTGTAAGTCAAAGGTTAAGCTAGCCGGGCGACACTATAGTTTCGCCCGGTAGTTTCGCTGGAAACCCAAAAGGAGTAATCAACGGTCCTACAGTCCTTGATCGTCATGTGAAGTATCAAATACAAGACGGATCACAAGTTTGCTGAGGTCCGAACTCAGGCCGAACCTGGAGTTCGGACATGGCCGAACCTTGGGCCGAACCTGAGGTTCGGACCAGCGTATTTCTCTAGTATAAATATGTGCGTCTTGTGTTGTATTGAGTAAGAGTCTAAGCTTCCGTGTCATATTCTCTGAGTGAACTCCATGGTTATCTCTGTGGTTAATACAAGTGTTTTGTATTTATTCTCTGTGTTTTACACGTTTACATTGATTTCATTACGACTAAGTAGAAGATCCGCACGCTCACGCACTTTCAGAATAGCATGATGATACATGAAACATTTGATGGATATATACGTGTGAATACGTGTGTTAATAGTTAACGGAAAAGTAAAAGGGCTAAAAAAGTCATTTATGTAAAGATATAAATGCATGCCAATATTATATGTGTTATAAGTATCATGAGTCTTAGAAATTAGTAAATATATAGCCTAACATGATTCGTAACATAAAATAATAAGTATTATAAAGTTTGAGGGGCTAAAACAAAAATTAGTAATAAAATATGTACGTATGTATATGTATTATCGTACAAGTCCCGAGCCTTAAAAACCTTAAATTTATTAGAAATATGTCCTATAATGTTTTGGTACATAAAATGATAAAACCATAAAAGTTTGAGGGCCTAGATTGCACTAATTAGAAGTAAAGGGGCTAATATGTAAAATTCACAAAGTCTGGCCGGATACGAGAGCCACGCGTATTGCGTAACCCATTCCCACACTCGGTGCGATACGCGACGGACGTATATCGGCAGCTGGTCCATATTAGGCCACGACTTAGAACTTGGAGGCCAAGAATCCTTGGATACATGTCATTTTTCTTGGAATTGGTCATCATAACACCCGGAGGGACCATAGGAGACCTTCATGAGTATAAATAGAAGCTCGATTCGGCCTTAAACACTTGCCAATTCACGAATTAGAACCCGAAAACTCCCATTACGAACCAGAAACTTCGTCCGAGCAATACGCATAAACGGAGAGGAGTTAGGAGCTGAAATTCTGTAGTCAAGCTTCATTTGGTATGCTTAACAATAACCTATTTCATATTTGATAATATTATGTCTAAGTATGGTTTCTAAAATTATGTAAAATTTAGGGTTCTTTAGCTTGTTTTGCTAAATTTGAGAGATCGGGTGGGAATTAGGGTCTGAATTTTTGTAGGTAATCCTAAAATAATATTTTTTTAAAAATCCCTAAGTTTATTTCACATTTGGAAAAGGTTTGTTAATGATTTTACTAACGGGTAAAAAATTAGGGTTTTCGTAACGTTCTGCTACCAAAATTGGGTAACCGAGGCTGAATTAAGTTTGATATTTTAAGGTATATTATAAAATGTTATAATGGATAATACCCTAAGTTGGTTTCAAATTAAAATGAGTTTTGATAAAGAAACGAGAAATACATGAAATTAGGGGAAATATGATTATTTAATATAAAATAATCTGGAGGGTATGTGAAAAGCTGTGAGTGTCGGATCGTCTACTCGATCTAGCTATTTTGGATATGAAATGTAATTAAAATATTATTTTATTGAAAACCAAAGAACATTGTACAATCTGGAATCACTCAGAGAAACACTACAAAAAACACACACTTAACACTCAGAGATATGCTCAACCGTTTTTGAATTACAAAGCAAACGACTATTTATACTACTGTACCTGAAGTCACCCGAACTGTGAGTTCCTGTGCTTCCGAACTCACCCGAACTGTGACTTCGGATAACACTTCGTGTCAGTTCGGGTCCACTTCGTGTAACAACCATTTTGCACCATCGTCTTGTTTAGATACTTCACACGACGAACCGATAATGCTCTAACAAACTCCCCCTCGACGTGTGCAGTATCTGTTCATTCAATCAAAACGTATCTTCAATCAAACTCCCCCTTAACTTGATGGTAGCCTGATATTGAATACTTGACGATGCACAATGTGTTTCCATCTTTATCAACAGCTTCAGAAGATTTGAAGTTGTGACATTCTATTTCCACTTAGAACATGTTCAATCATAAATAATCTTGGCGCAAAACGTCTCTTTGAGACTCCAATATATTTTGGTTTTGAAAATTTGATTTGTATCCCGTGTCGATTAGATCGAAAACAAAGCAAAAACAAAATCTTCTTGGCTTTTAGAAAGTTTATATCAAAACAAACCTAAAGTGTTTTTGATCTTTTAAACTTATGCTAAAACACACTAAAAATCTTTTTGTACATTCTAAAATGAAATGAAATTGCAATACAGAATCAAACTCTATTTTTGGTATGATAAAGATCATTATCTGGGATCATATTGGTCATAACGCACTGAACTACACTTCAATCTTAACTAATAGAAGCACATACGCCATGTTGATTACTGGTATAATTTGTTCATCTTAAACTCAGGCGGAATCATACTCATAACATCCGGATATGTTAAGATATTGATTAGATTTGCTTTGACTCGTGTATCCCACACTATCATACATATTCAGACATATTCTCTTTCTCGTGTGACTACACTTGTAATTTATCACATAATGTATTGAAATCATGATATTATCAACTGTGTTCCATGCAAAAAGAAGTGACAACATTAAATCGTCTACCTTAAGGTCGATCTTTCGATACGCAGATAAGGCCTCGAATTTAACAAAATAAAAAAGATAAAACAAGTTGAAATTTTATAATTCAACAACGATCAGGTCAGTCTTGTGGACACGCAGAGAAAGTCCGATGAAATATACGAAACAGTAAAGAATATAAAGCAGAACCTCAAACGAACAACAATCAGGTCGATCTTTCTATATGCAAAGAAAGTCCGATCGTTTGAGAAAATAAAGAAAATCAAACAAGTTTAAATCTTCGCAAAATGAACACATGTATACACAGTGACTTCTCATTTTTGTTTTTCACATATTTTTCTATTTTTGTCATGAAATACGCTTTAAGATGTTATCCACATGGTCAAGCATAATATTTAATGTATATCACATTTGAATACTTTCTAATTTGCCAAGCCTACCAAGTATATCAAACAATGTTCTTATGGCTTTTTCATCTACTTTGTCCATGAGTCAGATACGTAAGCCAATGTACCATCATTTCCCAATGATCAATTTCTCAAAATTTTATATATTTTGCATGTATTCACCTTCACCATATTTTGCATTTCTCCCCATAACATGCATTATCTCCCCCTTAAAATGAAAACTCTATTTTTGGATTTTTTATTTTATAAAAACAAGACACTATTTTTGCTTTTTCAGTTTTCTACCCCTAAACTACAAACATGTAAAGAAAGAAAATTGATCAACCAACACGGATACCTGTCTGGTTTAGCCTTTAGAAAATTTCAGGTTAGAAATATGATATCACTTGAAATTTAACTTAAATAAGCAGAATACTCCTCCATCAACAAATTTTCAATCGTCGATAGGTCTTCTAGAAGTACCTGCACACTGCTCAAACACATTAGATCTTAAATGACCCAAAGCGAAGTGCTTCTGGTCGACCAGTGTCCTGGTTTTGCTTTGAAACCACCTTAGGTTTCCATTTTTGTTGTTGTTTTGGTAAAACAGTTTTTGATGAATCAATCACAGTTGACTATGACGAACACCCTACATTTGACACTTTTGAAAATTTTGGAATAAATCTTTCTTGCTTTCTAAAGAATGTTGGCTGAAATTCATCAAAAACTCTGCTATGTTCATCAAGAAATTTTGGTTTGGCAGTTTTACCAAAAACTGGAACCTTTTGTTTTCTTTGAGTAGAAGCAGCAGAAACCGGAAAATGTTGTGCCATATGCCCTTTTTGTCGGCAAATGTAACACAGACGATTATTTATTTTCTTCCTTTTGGGAACCTACATAGCTTCAAAAAAATGATTACCTCCAAAATGATCATAAAAAGTACCATATACCTGATGTCGATGATCATGAACCCACTTTGAAGTCGAGCTTTTAGGAGTAGAATTTGAACCTCCAAGAGAAAATTTAGCATTTTGATTCTTCTTGTTTTCTGAGCAGCATCCTTCACAAAACTTCAGATATTTTCTAAGCATCCACACAATGAAGTGGAAATTCTTTGTCAGAAAATATTTGTTCCAAACCCTTGAGCATATAAAACCTCTCAGGTTGAACTTTTTCAGCCTTGAAAACATCTTTTTTAACTTGTTTCAACTTAATTTCCTTCAAAGTTTGTTGTTTTGAAGCTTGAACACCAGTATCTTCAATAATTCTTGTCTTAAAACCCAAACCAGCTTGTTTTCCAGAAATCTTTGTTAGAGCATATACATATGCTATGATGTGTCTTGTGTATTGTATCTATGAGAGCGTGTCTTAGTATGAGTTTTAGTAAAAATATCATTGGCACCGGACCAAATGGTCCGCCGGACCAAATGATATGCCCGTACCATTTGGTACGCAGCTTGTTTTGTCACTAAGTATAAATAGGTTGTTTAGAATGATAGCTTAACACTCTGAGTCATTCTAAACTTTCTGTGTGTGTTTTCTAGAGAGAGAAACTAGAGAGAACTTGTTTGTATCTTCAAGTGATCAATACAAAATCTCTTATTTACATCCGTGTTTACTATGATTGATTGATACACGCAGTAGTAAGATCGTATCTCGGTTATACAAGTGGTATCAGAGCATTTGGTTGCTCTACTGCTGTGTTTTTTTATCAATTTTCGGATTTTTAGAGAGAGAAAGTTTGGGTTTCTTACGTTTTTCATCAAATTCTTCCAATTCCGAGTGTTTCCGAGGTGAAAATGATTTCTGAGTGTTCCTGGAGTGATTTCACACCTTACTGAATCAAATTTCAGCTCCAAAAGTCAAAATTCGCAAAGATCAGTCGAAATCATCTTCGAAAGTTTCTGGTCCGCTCGAAGAAATTCTAGTCCGCTGGCGGTCCGCTGGCGGTCCGCTGATTGGTCCGCTAGACAATCTTCAAGTTGGTCCGTGGCAGTTATTTTTTGTTCCGCCGTACCATTTTGGTCCGTCATACCAATTTGGTCCGCTGAGATAATTTGGTTCGCGTTTGGTCCGCTGATTAAGTTGGTCCAGAACTGGTCCACTGTGTACAAATTTGGTCCGCTGGTTAATTTGGTCCGGATTTGGTCCGCTGAGAAAGTTTATGTCTGATTTTCAAGCATTTGCAGCTATGCAAAGCACGGTACAAGCTATGCTCAATTTTGATAATGAAATATGAACAAGTCAGAAAGTTCCTAAGCTGTTAAAGTTGGAAGATTATCAAAATTAGAAGCAACGTTTTTCTGCATACATCAGCACAAACGATATTGATTTATGGATTCCAATTCAAAAGTTGTATGTACGTCCAACTGCAGATGGAGAGTATAAAGAAATTCAAGATTTTGATAAGGATGAAAGAAAAAGTTATAAGTTTGAACAAAAATTTTATGGTTATCTTACCATGGCTTTACCTACCGAGTTGTTGCATCAATTCAGCACTTGCAAGAAAGCTAAACAGTTGTGGGATGCTTTATCTGCTCGATGTGAAGGTAATGATCAATATAAGAAGAGTAGACGAAAAGTGTTGAACAAGGAATTTGAAAATTTTCAACATTATGAAAAAGGAAATATTTCTGCTCTTGTTTCAAGGTTTTCACATCTGATTAGTGAGATGAAAGTGGTTAAAATTGACAAGACAGAGGAGGAATTGAAAGAGAAATTGATGGAAGCATTACCGGAAAAGTGGGAAAAATATGTATTATAGCTTACTCATGATAAAGAATATTATGCATTATCATTTCATGATTTGACCGGAAAGCTTCATGCTAGAGAGATGGAAATGATGACATCAAACAAGTCAACTGCTCAATTCCAAAATCCTGAAGTGTATCATGGTCAAAATTCTGCAAGTATCAATGCAAAGTCTAAATCATTTGGTGTTGATTCATTAAATCCACCTCAAACAGCTTTTGTTGTTGGTCATGGTTCAGGAAATTCTGGAAATTCATCAAGAGGATGTAACTTCACTATTCCAAATCATTCAAGTCCGACTTCATATTCAGCAAAAACACCGGATGAGCACTTGGCATTAATCTCAGCCTTGTTATCTTCATATTATGGATTGTTGAATGGTGGTTTGACAACATCTAATCTGATTGAGGAAGATTTTGATCAGATTGATCCTGATTATCTTGAGCAAATGGATATCAATTGGCAATTGGCAATGTTAGCTCAAAGAGTTAAATGATTCAAAAAGAAGACAGGATTTCAAAGTTTAAATCCAGATGGCAAGGTTGGAATAGATAAATCCAAAGCAAAATGCTTCAAATGTTCTAATTTTGGACATTTTGCTCGTGAATGTTCAAAAACAAATGCATCTTCATCCAAGTCTCCAACAGCTTTGGTATCTCAAGTCGATAAACAATATGATTGGGGACAACCTTCTGATGGTCCACTTGCTTTAACTGCTATTACTTCTGGGTCAAAACCCTATGATTGGGCTACTGATGAAATTGATGATGAGTCTGCATGGACTGATTCTGCATGGACTGGTTCATCTGCGATGATTGCTTAAATTGTTCATAGTGATAATGAAGAAGAAGTAACTGATTCTGAATCTGAAATAAGTGGTTCTGGAGATAGTGGCTATGAATCGGTTCGTGAGTTCTGTTCTCAAAAAGACAAGAAGATTCAAGGTTTAATAAAGGAAAATGAGTTGTTGATCGAGGAAAATAAAAGAAGGATTGAAGATTTGACAACCGAAAAGCAAAATTTAGAAGCTCTAATTCAAGAATTTTCTTCTCAGAAAGAAAAGTTTTCAGATTTACAAGCAGAGATTATTGAGAAAGAATCAAAATTTCAAAGTGTTAAACAAGAGTTTGAACAGAAAGTTACAAAGTTATCGGAAGAAAAGGATGAATTAGTCCAAGAAGTGAAGAAATGGAAAGATGAAGCTGAGGATACTGCAAAAGATTTTTAAAATCTTTTTGACAAATCAAAGTCCAGACTTGATACTCTTACTAAACTTTCTGATGATCAAGCTACTAAGATTCAATCCTATCAACTTGATATGGAAAAGTTACTTGATGAGAAGAGGGAGTTGGTTAGAGTGAACAAGTTGCAAAATGCAAATTTGGATATTCAGAAAAGAAATGAAGATAAAATCGAGAAGGAATTGTTGGCTGGATTGGATGAGTTAAGATTGCAAAAGTATGAGTTTTAGTGACAATATCATTGGCACCGAACCAAATGGTCCGCCGGACCAAATGGTACGCCCATACCATTTGGTACGCAGCCTGTTTAGTCACTTATGTTATAATGATAGCTTAACACTCTGAGTCATTCTACACTTTCTGTGTGTGTTTTCTAGAGAGAGAAACTAGAGAGAACTTGTTTGTATCTTCAAGTGATCAATACAAAATCTCTTATTTACATCCGTGTTTACTATGGATGATTGATACACGAAGTAGTAAGATAAACTCGAGAAGGAATTGTTGGCTGGATTAGATGAGTTAAGATTGCAAAAGTATGAAACTAATAAAGTGGCAAAGAAGCTCATTGCAACAGAAAAAGAGTTGGGTGAAGCTTATCAAAGAATTTCTGATTTAAATATTGAATTCATTGATTCAAAACGTATTTTGAACAATGTTACTAACTCATAATCTTTTACAAGTTTTCTGGCCAAGGATGAGAATTTTGAGAAGATGTTTAACAAGACCGTGTCTCCACCAGGAAGTCTTAAAGAAGGAGTTCATGATTTGAAAGAAAAGGTTGAGACTGGTGATTATTCTAAGTTTGTTGGTTCCAAATCAGTTGAAGAACAGAAAGCGAACAAAGGCAAAGATGCTGAAAATTCTGAAGTTACAAAGGTTGTGTCTAGTTCTTCATCTGATGACAAAGAGAAATCTGCAAATTCAACTACTGAAATTGCTGAAACGATAGTTGATGCTCCAAATGATATCAACAAGGTCAAAGCAGAGTTTTATCGTCCTGCAAAGACAGGGCATAAAACATCTGGTTCAGTAGAGAAGATTTCTGGTAAACATACAGGTTTGGGTTTTCAAAAGAAGCAGGTTAAAGTGAATGTTTCAAAGGTAGAACAGCAACAACATTTGAAGAAAGTCAATCTGAAGCAAGTCAAGAAGGATGTGTTTGAAGCTGACAAAGTTCAACCTGAGAGATTTTATAAACTCAAAGGTTCAGATCAGATATTCTCTGATAAGGAGTTTCCACTTCACTGTGTGGATTCTCAGAAAGTTGCTAAGGTCTTTATCAAAACTGATGCTGCTCCAAAGACCAAGAAGAAACAAACAGCCAAATATTCTTCTGGAAATTCAAATTCTACTCCAAAGAGCCCAACTTCGAAATGGGTTCATGATCATCGATATCAGGTATTCGATTCCTTTTATGATCATTTTGGAGATGAATATTTTTGTGAAGCTTTGCAGATTCCGAAACGCCGAAATGTCAATAATCGCTTGTGTTATAATTGTCGACAAAAGGGGCATATGGCACAAGATTGTCTGGTTTCTGCTGCTTCTAGTTCAAGAAAAGGAAAGGTTCCATTTGTTGATATACCTGCCAAACAACGATTCCTTGATGAAAATGGCAGAGTATTTGATGAATATTCACAACCTACATTTTTCAAAACCCAAGGAAGATTTATTCCGCATTTTCAAAATGTTCCATATGTAGGTTGTTCGTCACAATCAACTGTGACAGGTTCCTCAAATACTGATTTACTAAAACAACAACACTAGAAACCTAAAGTGGTTTCGAAAGGAAACCAGGATACTGGTCGATCAGAAGCAATTCGCTTCGGGTCATTTATAAACTGACGTGTTTGACCAGTGTGCAGGTACTTCTAGAAGACCTATCGGTGCTTGCAAAGTTACTGATGGAGGAGTATTCTACTGCTTTAACTTAAATTACATGTGATATCAAATTTCAAAATTGAAATTTTTCTAAAAGCTAAACCTCAAAGGTATCCATGTCGAAAGGTCAATTTTCTTTGTTTTTACATTCCGTATGTACTTTAGGGGGAGAAAATTGAAAACCAAAAAATAGCGTCTTTATGTTTTTGTTTGTGTTAAACTAAAAATCCAAAAATAGAGTTTTCATTTAAGGGGGAGAAAAGTGGAAAAATACAAAAACATTGCACTAGTACAAATATGACATACGGTCACACTTTTCACGTTTCGACCCTGTGACACTTTCGATTAAAAGTGTGACCGTAGTTCGTTTTTAATTTTCTAGACATGTTTCGGTGACATTTAAGATCAGTTTGTGTGACCATTGCAAGCGTGATCAGTTCATATGGTCACACTTTTACATTACATGTGTGACAATTACTAGTCACATTTCAAACAATGTGACCAAATGTAACCAATTGCGACTTTTATTCTGATAATATTTACGAGTGACTATAGATACATATATGGTCACACGAAGAAATTGTTTATGTAATTAAATGTGGCTAAATGTAATATATACTGACACGTTACTTTTGAGTGTGACAGTAAGTTAAACATTTTTTGGTGACAATTAGTTATTGGTGTGACTATAAGTTACAATTTATGGTCATATTTCAAATTTGGATGTGTGACTGAAGATATATACTCGTCACAATAATTGGACATACATGTGACTATAAGTATCATATGGTCATATTTCATTTTCTTAGGTGTGACTAAAAATTCCAGTCTAAATATTTTATGGTCACAGTTTTATTTGTGTATGTGTGACTATAAGTATAGTTTTGTCATGTTATAATGAATAAAATATGTTACCATAAGTGTAATTTGGTTACCTCTTTCATTTTATGAGGATTTTAATCGTGACTAAAGATAAATTCTAGTCATGCTAAATAAAAATTATATGTGACCATAAGTTTTTTTGGTCATATTTCATGATATTAGAAAATTTGATGTGTGACTATAGATGAGTTCTAGTCATGGTAAATGAAAAACAAGATTTGTGACTATAAGTATTATTTGGTCATATTTCATTTTATTACAACTTGATGAGTTATTAAAGATTAATTTTGGTCATGATAAATGAATAAAATATGTTACCATAAGTGTAATTTGGTCACATCTTTCATTTTATGAGAATTTTAATTGTGACTAAAGATAAATTCTAGTCATGCTAAATAAAAAATATATGTGACTATAAGTTTTTTTTGGTCATATTTCATTATATTATAAAATTTGATGTGTGACTGTGGATGAATTCTAGTCATGGTAAATGAAAAACAAGATTTGTGACTATAAGTATTATTTGGTCATATTTATTTTATGACAATTTAGTGAGTTATTAAAGATTAATTTTGGTCATGATAAATGAATAAAATATGTTACCATAAGTGTAATTTGGTCACATCTTTTATTTTATGAGAATTTTAATTGTGACTAAAGATAAATTCTAGTCATGCTAAATTAAAAATATATGTGACTATAAGTTTTTTTTGTCATTTTTCATGATATTAGACATGTAAAAAATATTTATATGGTGTTGGCATTTGCCAAGGATCGAACTCACAACCTTTCAAAGAAAATCAAAAGACCAACCCGCTGGGCTAGCCCCTGAGAACGGAATGTATTTCAATAACCAAATCTTTAACCTGTACTCTCAATATACAATAATAACTTATAAGTATGAATATGGTTCGAACCCCATATCTCTACAATTTTTTTTATGTTTTCTTTTAACTAAATTTTAAGCCATTATATGGATAACCATCCCAACTTGCTTAGTAAAAAGTTAAATACAAAAACATCTAATAATTTTGGTACTTCATAACATACACTAAACAGGTAAAATCAGAAAACATTAATTCATTGATAATTTTTGGTACTTCATAACATTCATTAGTTCATTACAAAAAAAAAACACAAATTAAAACCATCAACACCTAGACTATTTTCAGAAAGCATCAGCCCTCATAGCAAATTCTTTCTTCTTTGGACGGTTCTTGATGATGGTTGAACCGATTTCCTTCAGCCTTGATTGCAGAAGTTTGTTTTCCTGTTGGATCATAATAAGACGGTGGACAATCGAGTGGCTACTGCAGTACAGGCTCTCACTCAAACGAACATGTTTTAGGAGGTCCTCCATCTCCTCCGTGATTTTCTGCTGTTTGTAGGTGATGGCGTCCATATCAGCGGCGATCAAGCCATCGTCCACGTACTTGGCTTGTTGATACTCTTTGCAAGCATCGGTTGCATCTTCTGTGGTTTTGTATTTAGGGAGGGATGTGAAAGTGTGATCATGGCCGGCCTTGGTAACTGAAACTGTGATTTTTTTGGGGAGGAAATGTAGGGTTAATTATTAATTCTCTTTCTCGATCATCGTTTATTTATAGGATGAGAATCTCAAATAGACATAGGAATTCAATTGGCGGGAAACTAAACCTAGTTAACGTGGGAAACCGAATCGAGATATATAAATAATTGATTTTAATTAATTTAATTAATATTTAAATGTAAATAGGTGATTTGATCGGGTTGTGGGGAGACGTGTGGAGAATCGAAGGGACGTGTGCCGACTGTTGCAGCTTTCTCAAATAACCTAGGTAATTATCATAGCTACAAACAGGATTATAAGTACACCGGCCATATCTTCACCATATCTTTTAATTTTGCACATAAAACACCGAAAAGCTTTATCACTGCAGCAATGTCGTCTTCTTCAACAGTGAATCAGATTTCTCGGGAAGATGAGTTCGTTACCACCATGAGAAATTCGAGTTCGTATACTCCAGTTGAGAATACAGAATCGATCTTGCTAATGCATAATGATCACAGATTTGGTAAACAACAAGGTAAATAACACTTCGTTTATTGCTCAAACCTTCAGAGAGAGAGTTACAGAGAGTTACAAGTTACACCTTAGAAAACCCACAGTTAACAGCTCAAAACCTCACAACTACTACTCTCTAAATGAGCTAAACATATATAGGTGTTCTGGCCAGCGGACCAACTAACCAGCGTACCAGATGGTCCGGCGTACCATCTGGTCCGCACCTGGTCCGCTGGGACCAGAAAACACAAACTAACAATTACAATGACACTTCACCTAGACCTAGCACTAGACACTGAAATATGCTTCAACAAACTCCCCCTTGTCTTGTGCTAGTGTTCTGAAGTTCTTGATTCAGTCTCCTTCCAGTGTTGTCTTCTGTTGTTCCCCGCATGAATCCCAAAAGAAAAACATACTCTGATCACCCGTTGAAACTGCAAGGCTTGTTCAGCATGCTCAGCCTTGTATAGAATATTACAGTGATAGAGTTTGTCTATGTCATCCTTGGATAAGTTGATTAACCACATCGGATCATACAGTCTGACCACTTTGTTTTCTTCTTTAATCACCACCACTGCTTCACCAGAATTTTCATCATAATACCACCATCTCAATGTTTTGATGAAATCCTGTTCAAGCTTCTTCAAAGGAATTTTCTTCAACTGAACAGGCTTTTTGTACTTCACAATGATCATTGGCTTTCAGTTTTCGGGTGAATGTCAGTTGGATGCTCAACAAACTTCGGCCTTTGAGGAGTTAGAAACTGAAACTTTCCTTGACATTCTTCAATCAGTTTGTCTCTGAAAACTCCGGCAGTGTACTAAATCTTGTCGCGTACTTCAGATAGATGATTCCAAACTCTTTCTTGATTGCATAGCATTTGAGTTGAGAATAATACATCCAACTGATTATTCTGCCAGACGCTTCTCTACCTTTCCGTTCAAAGAATTTCTTTTGATCAACATCCTTTGAAGACGATTTCACCGGCATCTTCTTCGCCCTTTGTTCTTTCAACCACGCATCAAATAACATCTTTTTCTCTTGTTCTTCAGATAAATCTTCAGATTCGGTTGATGCTGGCTGTTCAGATTGTTTCTCAGAATCTTTCTTCTTTAATTCTTCTTCAATCTTTTCTTCATCGTCTTTACCAAAGAAATTGAACCCTTCCGACTGATAATTATCCGTAAATTTTCCATAAACCTTCGGATCATTAGGATATTCTTCAGCAGTGATATCTTCCACCTCTACCTGCTCTTCTTCATAATCAACATTCTCATCTGAATCTTCTTCTTTATATGGATCAGCAAATGGAACATTATCCACATCTTCCACATTTAGAGCAAAAATTGCAGCAAGTTGCTCTTTCGAATACGGATTCACGAACTCCCCTTCTCCTAGCTCAACTCTTGTAATCGGGGTCACATCATAAACATGTTCATCAGACTCCCCCTGAGATGTAGTAGACGGACCAGCAGCAGGAGATGATCCAGCTGCCCCAGTATCCGAACCAACTCCACCTACACCTCCTTCAGTACCCGAACCAACTCCACCTACACCTCCTTCAGGATCAGGATCATCATTCAAATATTTCAATACATCATCATCTTTACAACCTTCATCAGTATTTGGTCTTGTCTCCCCCTAAGCAGGTAAAGCTTTGAGTAAGAGATTTAACTGCTCACCCAGGGAAAGTGATAATTGTTGTAACTTTGCAATTTCATGACCCTTTTCCTCATCTCTTGATTTTAAACTTGCAATTTCACGATCTTTAGATTGATCCCGAGACACCAATTCCTTTACTAGATTCTTTAACCCTCTGATTTCATCTGCCTGCTGACGATTTGTTGATTCTAACTCATCAAGTCTAGTTTGATGAAGTGCCAGCTTCAGATCAGCAGAAGAAATGGTTGATTGAGTAGAAGCAGCAGTGGTAGAAGCAGTAGCAGAAGAAGTAGTAGTAGACGACCTTCTGATGATAAGCTTTTTAGCAGGTGGAACAGAAGAACTTTGAACATTCACACTCTTTGTTGTTGGTTGCACTGGAACCGAAGACTGAGGCAGAACCTTTTGCTTCTTACCAGGTGGAGTTTGACCAGATTTTCTAGCATCAGCCAGAAACAAACCTTGCTTTACTAAAAAATTTGGTCTAGTCATTCGTTTAAAACGCTTTCCAGTACCCACCATCGGAGCTTTGCCTTTATCCACTGGCTTAGACTTTGGAACAGGTTCCTCCATCACAGGAGTATATAATGGATCATCATCGTTATCCTCAACCGGCTTGGTTCTAGACTCATATATTGAAGTATCCTGATTTTGAGACTTTAAATAAGCAATATGAGCCTTAGAACCCCTCTTCACGGGAATTTCTCTGGTATTATGTAAAATTGTGACATAATCACCAGAGTCTGATTCGGTTTCAGATGAACTCGCACTAGCATCATCACCCTTAGACATATCAGCATCATCAATCATATCATCATCTTGAAGATTAACAGCTTCAGGTTCAACGATATTCTCATGAACAACAGGCTCAGGTTGTTGTTGTTGTACAGGTACGTGGTCTTGATTAACAGGTTGTTGAATATTTTATGCTTGATCTTCAGGAACATTCTGATTCTCTTCTTCATCTTCTGCTATCTCAACAGGAAAACCATTGTCATCATACTCTAACTCGTCACCAGAACTATCAGAATGTTTTGCAGCTCCATCAGCCAGAGCTACATAATCCGGTTTTGCAAGATGACCAATTAAACGTTTAACCGGTGGAGCGGCTTTGTTTCCTTTACGCTTCTGATATACCCGGATTTTACCAACAGCAACTATGTTCATATGTTTCATTTCCAAAGCTGCACCCGGATTCTTTGGCAACACAGGATATAATGCATCTAAAATCATCTGGACAAACCTCGGATACATAATACTTCTCACTTGCTGTAAGGACCAATTAAACCCTCACGCGATATCTAGACTAGAAAAACCGTACGGAATCCGGTTTAGCTAGGTGATTCAAGTATAAGCAATATAAGCAATAATCGAAAAGTGCAATAAACAAGTAAACACAAACCGATTAGAAGGAAAACACTTGTATTATACGACTGCTTGATTACACCTTGATCGAAATTCTCTTAGGTGAATTTCGATGATCACCACAAACACCAAAAAGAAAGCAACCTATTAATGAGGGGAGGGCTTCCCTTATATAGGGATTCTCCATCTTGGAGAACAAGTCACCCTAAAACCCTAGATAACACCTAATTTCCGGATTTATCTTTAAAGGCCCACTAAACATCCCCTAAACACTTTCTAAATGAGCCCAAACATGCTTAAACTGGCCCAATGACCCAATATAACCATAACCCAGCTAATCTCCACCTATTCTATCACATAGGTCTTCAAAATAGTCTGCCATGTGATGATTTAATACACAAGCCACAAATTATTCCCTTACAATCTTCCCCTTGGCTTGTGATATTAAATGTCTTCTACTTTCAATCTTCAGACTTGCAGTCTTCTCCTTGGCTTGATCGGTTGATGAAGATACTTTTCTTTAACAATCGAAGGTGCGGAATCCCGACGATTGATTGATTCAAGAACAAAGATGAAAATAGTAAATGATAAAGAACACGATTAAACAATAAAACCTGGAACAAAGTGCACACGATTAATAATCGTCTGGTACACAAGCTTGACACAACCGAAAAGCCTCCTTGTCTCTCTCTCTCAACTGTCTAGCCCCTCATATGGGTAGTAAGATTTGTTTATAAAGATAAACAAATCTTAAACCTAATTTTCGGATTAGGCTAAACAGGCCCACTAAACACCCCTAAAACTCTTTCTAATTGGGCCCAAACATGTCTAAAATGGCCCAATGACCCAATACAATGAAAACCCTACTATTTTACACCTATTCTATCACATAGGCCTTAAAAATAGTCCGCCAAGTGATGATTTAATACACAAGCCACAAATTATTCCCTTACACACCTAGTATTTACTCTCTCAGACGCCATGTTTCTGCTGTTATGACAACACCACAGAAAAATGAAAAGAAAAAGAAAAAGGAAAGGGAAAAGGAAAAGGAAAATAAAAAATGATGATAAAAATAAATAAATTATTTTGTTTGGTCTTCTCTGCGTGCTTATGCGGCCGACCTGATCACCAACTGATAATTAAGAAAATAAGTGTTTGTCATGACGGTGTTACATGGTTCCTCAAGTTGGGGGTTTGTGAATCCTCAATAAACTCTGAGGTTGGGTAGGTTTTGCTATGAACAATTGGGTGTGGGGACGGTTAAACATGACGGTAATTATGTACCACAAATAAGCACTTAAAATTTTTAACTGGATGTGAGTTTATATGGTTTCAAAAATTTTGGGCAATCATCTAGAGCGTCGAGTAACGGAAGCTGAAAAGGGTTCCTTAGTTAAAGATTTGTCTGGTTTGATCCATGAATTTACATCACCTTCGAGGCAAGTAAATTTTTAATTTCTGTAATTAGGTTTTAATTTTTTATGGTTTATTTTATTTTTCAAGTCTTTAAATGTTTATGTTTTTATGATCAAGATCAGATACTCGGGGTTTGAGTCTGAGGGGAAGCTTCGTAAATTCTCAAATTTTCTCAAAGTTAATAATTTTTAAGAGAATTAACATTTTTTTGAGGTTTGGGTGGTTTTTTAAAATGTTTTTAAAACTTGAGGGGGCAAAAATGATTTTTTTTTCAAAAAGGGTATAAATACCCTTCACCATTTAAGATCCAGTCACTTCTCTCTCTACTGTGTTTACGATCCGCCCTCAAAGAAACCCTAGCCACCGCCACTCGCCGGAAAACTGATCTAACCCACCTCCGGCCATCCTGTGAGTAAATCGAGCACGTCACTACCTCCGCAATCATTTTCCGACCACAAAACCTCTCTCAATCGATTTTTCCTCTTCGAGTCACATGCCCAAATCACAGTTTTGCTGCACTTGGTGATAGTTTTCCTTTTTCTTCGTGTTACAAGCCTAATACTCGAGATTTGGAACCGTTTTTGTGGCTGTGATAGTAAAAAAGGTAGTTGTTGATGAATCATTTACATAAATGTTGTGTTTTTAACGTGTTTACAAGCTTTTTGCAGGTTCATCCATGGAAGTTTTCTGCGTTTACGATCATCTCGATGAAGGAGACGATTGTTCGTGATTACGATCGGTGTTTACGATCGTTGTTCACGATCGGTGTTCACGATCCAGATGTTTATGAGATTAGTTTACGATCCTCGTTTACGACAAAGCGTGTTTACGATCGGGCTTAGGTCTTCAATCAATGTTTACGACTGGACCGAGTGTTTACGACTGGACTATGACTTTAACCCGATCGTGAACCCATAATAGGATCGTAAACCCAATTTTCAAGTCGTAAACTCACTTATATTTGATTAAAAATCATAAACACCTAATATTTCTAGAATCTCAGCAAACTTAATCATGTTTAAGTTAAAATTTATGGTGTTTGTGAACGTGTGACTCAAAATCAAATATTTTTCTTGTAAGTTTAAATTAAGATTTTCTGAACTTAAAAAGATAAATTTGATATTCATTTGAACTTCAAGATGTTGTTGACATACACAATTTCATTTTGAATTTAAGCCTGATACACTTGTCTCGTTGTTTCAGATGGCAGAAAACATGCCTGATGAAGAAATTCATTTTGAAAGGGATCACTGTATACCTGCATATCTTGATGACCCACCAGAGAGGCACATGCAGCTTTTCTACTCTTTGGTGGCTGGGCTGAATGTATGCAAGATTAATCATGCTTTGCGGACAAGTGTGCTTATCGATGAGCAACTTGTAAGAGAATTCTGGGGCACAGCAAGGGCAAATGCTGACAAGACGAGGATCACAGCAACAGTTCATAATCATCAAATTGTGATACTCGAAGAAGACATCCACCAGGGATTGAACATAAATGACAGAGCTGAACATCCAATAGAGTACCCACAGGCTCGTGTATTAGAAGGTGCTCAGTTGATGGGATATGAAGGAAAGTTCCCTCCTATCTTCAAGAAGTTGTTGCCACACTACTAGAGGTGCCTGGCTCACTACATGCAGAAATCCTTTCTGGGAAAGAGAACTAGCTTCGATCAACTTAACAAACTGCATGGAACAGCTTTCGTCGCATTGGCCTTAGACTGGAACTTCAACTTCTCAAAAATGATGCTGATAGATTGGGTTGGGAATGCAGTTTTAAGTGCGAGAGATCAATTTCTTATGACACCAAGATTTGTACAAATGGTGGTGATGAAGAAGTACCCGATGATCGATGAAAGAATAGAGAAATTGGACATCAAATTCATGGATAGTGGTGTGTTTGGCCTGCAGACACAAGACAGAAAAGGAAAGAACATCTTTCAGGGAAGGATTGAATGGGCCAAAAGAGGTGCCTTTCCTGAAGTTGCTAGAGAGCAAGTGATTGAGTCAGATCAAGAGGGTGAACCTCAACCAGATGTGCCGACTGTAAA
>JBCNJP010000632.1:0-18000 GCA_039602395.1 Deinandra increscens subsp. villosa
GTATGTTGCTACCAACACGCAAGATATTCCAAATGTTGATGTTTATGCTTTTGGTAGTTTGTATTTGACTTTATATTTTACGGTCTAGATTAGATCGCATGAGATCAATGGCTGTCATTGATCTGATTAGCACTATATATAGCTTAGTTAGCTCATAGTTTACACATCAGCTGTTCTCGAAAAACCTGTAATAGTGTAGCTTTGAGTTAATGCAAATAGTGCTGAGTATTTATTACTTCGTTGTTACTATCTTTATGCAATCAAGCAATCACATCAATACAAAAGAACTAATATACGCCTAAGTAGACTGAAATATAACTTTAATTCCGCAGGGTTATATTTGCAAGTAGAAGGGTTTCTTGTTAAGTTAATCTGTTTAACACCGATCCTACAAGTGGTATCAGAGCTTTGGCTCTAGCTTTGAAGACTTTCAGTGCTTCAAAGTTGATACTCTACTTGCTCATTCTACAAGCTTTGTTGTTTAATCTTTCTAAAGTTTTTCAAAATGACTGACTTCAGTTTAAGTTGTCCAAACGGTAGTGCCAACAAACTCATCTAATGGTTTTTACAATACTCGCATCACCTTTTTAAGCAAAACCCCAAAAGCATGTTGTTACTTTACACCCTTGTTAGTTTTTTCTGTGAAGGAAAACCAGTGTTTTAAAAACCGGTTCGAACCGGCCGGTTCGACCGGTGACCGGTCCTCTAGCCGGTTTTTTAAAGGCCGGTTTTTTGGCAATAACCGGACCGGGTTAGACCGGCCGGTTTTCCGGTTTTTTCCGGTCCGGTTCAACCGGTTTTCTGATTTTATTTTTTTTTTATTTATTTATTTTTTTTATTTTTTATTATTTTTTAAAGTTTAAAACTTATATTTTCTTATGAAATACATATTTGATATTATTTTTGAGTGGATTATATTTGTATTTTAACTACTTTTGTTGGGGTGTACAAGTTTATTAGCATTTTTATAAAAAAATATATATAAATCCCCTAACCGGTTCAACCACCCGGTCTAACCGGTCCGACCGGTCGAACCAGTCCCGGAAGGTTTTCCGGTTCAACTAAAAAACCGGTTTTTAAAACATTGAGGAAAACACCTTATTTGTTTGACATGTTTACCTGTTAATGAATAACTGGGTGATCTTACTCATCCGTATTTTGCAATGATGGAACGTGAGACATAGAAAAAAGTAAGTGGGATGTAAAGGTTAAATAATACATATGTAATTTTACCACTAATGGTTTTTTTTAAAGAAGTTTATGTATGTATAATGTACGGTATTAGTTTGCATCTAGATGTATGTATGTATTTAAGATGACCTCTTTGTATATTTTTGTAGGAACAAATAACAAGTTTGTTTCAAGACCCAACTTTTCAAGTTTAACTATCACAGTATACATGTTTGATTATTGGAACAAATAACGAATAGGACAACGAGGACGATTGAGGGACACAAGGATGGCGAATGATGACATCTCCTAATTAAGTAGCTAGTTTATGTTCTATTTGTTACTTTATTATGTTTTTAAATTGTAACTCGTCAAACTTCTTGCAAACTATAATGGTTATGTGAATTTTGATCATGTTTATAAATTTTAGCGTATGTATGTATGCATTGTTGAACTCTGCAGTGTTTTTTTAATGTATGTATTTGAGAAAAAAACTGGAAACGCTGAAAATACGAAGGAAAATACGTTTTGCACGTCAGTGAGAATTGTGGTGACGAGCATTAGCGACAACGGGCATTAGCGGCGAAATTAGGCATCAGCAATGACATTTTGATTAATAGCGACAGAGCAATAGCGACGACACAATAGTTGCGACCCCTCACCGCTAAAGGTAGTAGCCACGACTTTCCCAATCAATAACGACGACAAATGTCATCACTAGTGACCTCAGTTTTTGTAGTGCACGTGGGGCAGTTCAGAAATTCCACTCTTTATGTAATTCGCAAAAGTTTGAAATGAAGGCGGAGTGAATCTCCAGATTTTGGTTTTCTTCTTCCTGAGAGAGCTTGACAACTGCTATTTCAATTTGGCATATTGAATGGTGAAGCTGTATCTCAGCTATCCATTGTGATATCATTTTTAACCCATTCTTATACACAAAATCCATCCGGTTGAAATCTCTATATATCACCTTGTATATATACACAATCTATCTTATTTTAACATCTTCATATGAACTTAACCTCTAACTAGGTATGTTCACATACGCGTTGCGCTTGAAAAGTCGTTTACCCACGCGTTATGACGTCGATACTATCAGTATACAAAACAATAAATAAATGGACCTAAAAAGGGCTTGATTTAAAAAAAAAATCTAAGTCCTAAACCCTAATCTAAACAAAAAAGTCAAGCAAAAAATAAATAATTAGATGGGAAAAAATTAAACAAAAAAGTAAAAAAAGTAGTTGCGATGGCTGGAGTTGAACTTGAGCTAATATGAGCACCTCAACCACGAGACCATAAGCAATTATTGTGAAAGTTTGACTTCTTTTATTTATTAGGCCATTCCTTATGGTCGCCCCAAAGGGCTCGGTGATGTCGACGTGGGCTGTGGGGATCACGTGGCCATCGCTGTGGTGGTCTCGGTGGTCTTGCGGTGAGGGTGGTTGCTGGCACCGTTCCCCGCTCCTCTCCTGTTGTGATTTTTTGATGGTAGACCTAGTGTGTGTCTCTCTCCCAATCTCAATTAGATTCCCCCGCTCCTCTCCCATTGTGATTGTTTTTTTAATTTTTAAATTTATTTAAAATAAATAAAATAATTTTAAAAGTAAAGTGAGAGGGGTTGAAAATGTGATATGAAAGTATTGGGTTGAAAGTGAGGGGAGAGTGAGATAATGATGTGACGTGTTGAGTTAGAAAAAAAGATGTGAAAAATATAAAAGAAGATAGAAACCCATTGCACATACCCTTCCCATAAACTGAATGAAATTAAAGTACTATTATTACACTTAGCACCTTGCTATTTCATATAATCTCTAATTCCTCACTGAATTACACATACATGATCGATCTACTGCCTCATGTACTGAAGCATCCAATTCGGTATCACGGTCAAAGTTTGACTTTGTCTCTCTGCATCTTCACTTTCTCCAATATTTCCTACCCGGTAAGTCTCACTGCATTACATACGGACTTCATCAAATATTGGTTAAGAACTTAAGTTATAATTGCTTTTCACTATCATATTAAGATGCCAATTCCACACACAATATACTTAGCAACCCTATCAACTCCCGGGTCAATATATAAACAAACAAACAGGCCTCACAAAATCCGACTTAAAATTAGAGCGAGTTTAGAGTTTATGACTTTATGTAGTGTTAATATGGGAAGGGTTAAAATTTATGTAATATTTTCTTTGATGCATATGAGCTTTCGAATAAATATATAAAATATATTATTAAACTAACTTTTAACTAATATAGTAATAACCATGTTTAACTCGTTAAGTATTGGAAAATATGAAAAAGAAACCTAGACCTTAAACCCTAAACACTAAATTCATTTCACGTGAATTAAAACAACAACTTCTATACCATTATAATCATCCCAATGTGGTGAATTAATCATACTTTAAAAAGAGTAAGAGTGAAGTGAGAGGCTAACCTAAGGTTCAACTGAAATGTGACAATGTTCTGAAGAGTCCGCGGGTCCAAAAGAGGCGGTTCAGCTAGTTCCTTTTCCTTTCCTTTAATCTGCTTAGATTAATCAAGATTTTAAATAAGGGACTTGAAGGGCAAGTAATGCTGAAAAACTGTGAATTGGATGCTTGAAGGGCAAGTTATGTTACCTCCTTCAAAAGCAAGCCATTTTGATCCTGCAGGGCCTTGTCCTGTGGGTTATTATCATTTTGGTCAAAAATTATATCACCGTGTAAAACATTTAGTTGGAAAATGAATCTTGTTTGTTCAACTTCTGGCACATTTAATTCGGAATTAATGTGAACAAACATAGGAAATTACTAAAATTACCTTGTGTTGGAGCTCTGAAACCGATTCAAGCATCAACCGGTTCTGCAAATAAATATGTTCGATCGGATTAACACACATTATCAATACATCCTTTCGAACTCGAAACTACGATCTTACCTTTTTCGATCTAAGACGTCTGAGACCTGTTTCAAGCTGTTGCTCCAAATTCTGAAGTTCCTTGAGACTCAAGGAATCAAGATCTTCTCCCATAAAATTCCTATAATGATCAGCCAACAACATGGTATCATCATTTCTGAAATGATCCATCTTTTATAATTAGGGTTAGACACTTTAAGTATCGGGTCAAACGATATGATGTGACTTGTTTTAGTATGATCCCTAAAATATGATATATCCAAACACGTCTGATTGGCCGAAACACTTAGATTATTTTTTTCTTTAGCTATATTTAATTATTTGACTCATGACACCTGTGATTCCAACCCATTATTTTCCTTTTTTCCATTTTAGGGTATATTAGTATATACCTTTGGTTTTTCTCCAAGAGTTCAATTCTAGCCTGCAGTTTAGCATGTCCCATAGTCCAGCTTACCTAATTAAGTAATTCTGGGTGTCAGTTTCAAACAATAACATCAACTTGGTAATTAAGAAAAAAATGCTACAATTACTAACTGGCTGAAAAAAATATAATAACTTACTTGAGATTGATGATTGGTGCCATTATGCTCCCTTTCTGCATATGACTGGTGCTCATACCTTTGAAGGATCCTTCCCATTCTTTTGCCAAAATATATATAAACAAATGTTAAGTAGTTGTCATAGAACAAGTCAAGGGACTAAAGATGTGTAGGAGAATCGTTCGTAAATTAAAAATAAAATAAATATTTTATTTGGGTACGATTACAACAAAAACGAATAATACAATACAAAGAAATAAATGATCTACTCCTATCAACAATTACAATGAAATTGAGAAAATTACGATACAGGGAAATGAATAAAGAATTACAATACAAAGAAAAGAAAGATACAATACAATGAAAGGAGATACAATTAAATAAAATAGATTTAGAATGAAATGAAAACAAGATTGCTAAACAAACAGTGGATAAAATAAAGTTACAATTCTTTGACAGAAATTTTAGAAAGAAGTTTTGAGGTTTGTGACAAGCAAAGGTTGAATAAAATTAATTTGTTTAAAGAAAAGAAGTTATAAATAAAAAACACTTTGGCGAAGGCTTCGGGTCAAAATCCGGGTCCCTTAAAACAAATTCCGAGTTTACTAAAGATCCGTTTTTATTTCCCAAGATACAATCGCCTAAACCGTTATACGGTCGGGATAACACTAAGCTTGAAATTACCTGAGATGATCTAAGTTCTTCACAAAGAAGAAGAAGTTTGAGAGAAAGTAATAAGGTGAGGAGATGAGAGAAAATTAATTACTATGAATTTTAAATAACTAAACTTTATAACTCGAATTATGAAAAATAAAAGTTTTCTTATTTTAACAAATTGTTAAAACTTAATAAATTATAATAAGATTTCAATTATATCTTATGTTTAAATATAATTTTATAGTTAATAAATCTTCGACATCAGTAACTACTTGAATATTAACTATGGAAGATAATAGGCTTGACTCTAAAAACTCAACTATGCAACTCGTTCCTCGGTTAGAAAAACTTCACTATAAGCCAAATGTGAAAATGGATTCCATGTTAACTATAGTATTTTTTGAATTTAGATATGACATGGAGATATTATAAAATAATTATTTTATAGAAAAGAGATGATATAGCATGAAAGTTTAATATTAATGTTAGTTGGAGTAAGGTTTTTATTTTCTTTAAATGTTTTGAATTTATTAGTTTTCTTTTGTTATGTGTTTTTTTTTTGTCAATTTGTTTACTATTGCTTGTCTAACATATACATTGTTTGATTTGTTTCTTTTCATCTCCTTTTTTATTTTGTCTATAACCAGTCTTGGCAATAGTTTAATTTTTTCCATACAGTTGACCAGTTTTACTCATTTTCAACAAACATACGAACTCTTAGATTTATTTTATTGTGGTGATCTTTTATAGAATGCTACATATTGTTTGTACCGAGAACATATGCTTTAACCTTTTGTCCATAATAGTTTGAAAACAATTAGATAATTTTGTTTGCTGTGGTATGGAATTACAATCAACTAAAGTGTTTAAAATTTTTGTGAGCGATCTCTTTGTACTCCTCATAATGGATGATAATTTTTATAATAAAAACATCTATTGAAATATATTTTATGTGAAACTTTGACGTGAATAAATTTAATATTTAATTATTAAGCCCGTGTAGCATACGGGTTCTATGCTAGTATATATATATATATTAAAAAAGTTACTGTAGTACTATAGCAACAAAAAAAAGGAAGGGCAAAACGGTAAATTTACTATAGCAGTTAAAGAAAGAAAAAAGAGGCAAAAGGGTGATTTCACTTACTAAAGTTGTTAAGTGTATATAGGGAGGGAATTATACAAGTTTGACATAAATTAAAGGAAAAACTTTATAACAATATAACCAAGTTTCATCACTGTTCCACTTAAATAGTAGTCAATTACTCTCGGCTATTGGAAGAGACGCAATAATCATATGTTTCCTTTAGCGTGGGTTGTCGTGTCTGTTGAGAATAAGGAAAACTGAAAATAGTTTCTTGATTTGTTGAGGAATGACATTGAAATGGAAGTTGAACTTCACCACCTTTAATTTATAATCAACACAAGGTAATTTTACTTATTACGCATATTTAGGGGTGAGCAAGAAACGGGTTTGACCCTGTAAACCCGGTAAACCCGACAGACCCGACTCTATGTGGACCCTATTTTTAATATACGGGTCGGGTCACGGGTTTTGAAAATAGTGTTAATCGGGTAAGGGTCGGGTATGGGTTTTAACGGGTAAGACCCGTTTCGTACGATTTGATATATGAATCCTATAGGTCGCATTCATTGGAATAAAATAAAATAACTTAAAAGTATGTAAACAAAAAACATGTCATACGTATATGCAAAAGTAAAAAACTTTTAGGATTGGATATGCATTTAAATAAAAAAATATTTAATTTTAAAATATATAATCTTAATATTTATGAAACATACTGATTTTCCATGATTTTGAAAATATATGGTTGGGATTGGATTGAAAGACATTCAAAATATAAAATATATTCATACTAATTAGTAATTTTGAGTTTAACATCTATAATTTAGTTATTTACAAGACACAGATTCTTCAATTGACGAAAAGTGAGTTACTATCACAAATTCATAATTGTAAGTTTCTAACAGGTTCTTTTTTTGTTGTTGGTTCATTCAAGTTTCATACTCGTATTCATTTTGATTTGAATCATTGTTTTGGCACATTTTACCTCCAACTTTGTTACATTGCATGTGGATTACTTGATCTTAGACTCTTAGATTGTATGAACATGTGGTTATTTAACGGGTATGGGTCAAAACCCGAATACCCTTAAACCCTGCGGGTCTAGACCCGGCTAAACCCTGTAAATAAAAGTACGGGTACGGGTTTACTTTATTGACTTAAACGGGTACGGGTTTGGTACGGGTCAGGTACAGGTATGACGGGTAAAACCCATTTGCACACCCCTACGCATATTAATTTGTTGTGTATTTGGTATGATTACTTTTTATATGTTATGTGGTTGTTGTATATTAGGGAATCAAAGAATTCGTGACGGATGTATTTTCATATACTCGAGAATAGACAATGTACACGACATATCTACTAAAAATTCGAAATCTTTTGGGTTTTCGTGAATTCGTTTGATACTAAGTAAACCCGCCCTGATCGGTTTTATCACCGGATTCAGTAATCCGGGGTGCTTCTCTCCATCACGCTATCCGAATTAGTTTTCATATATGAAACTGCGTTAATAAAAAAGATACACAATAGGGTGACTTACGCTTACACTATCGATATCTAAAATACAACATAAATAACATGTACGTAGCTCTTATTAAATATTAAGAAAACACTACAACTTGAGAAATTGCATATATCCCAAAAAATGCTTAAAGGGCATTGTACATTATGCATTAAAAATTTGTGTTTTTGGAAAATATGCAATTTGGTTCCAAAGTATGGGGATATATACAATTCCCCCCGAACATATATAAACACATACAAGCATATATTGATATGAAAAATGTGAGTTTGAAGAAAAAATAAATGACGGAATTAAAACTAATTAAATATATTAAAACAAAAACATAATCCTTATAATATAAACCAATCCAAGAGTTAGTAAAAAGCCTAATAAATTAAATGGATTTGGGAATGGCAGGTTATAAGGAGGAGAATGACTAATGAGAGAAGCTAAGGCAAAAAAAGATGATTGTTAATATGTTCCTTCTCCTTCCCATTATCAAGTTCTGAGTCTCTATTCTCACCTCTTCTCATTATTGTTGAAAAAAGATGATTTTAATATGTTTATTGAATTTGGAATTGTCCCCATTCATCACAAAATCGATCCGATTACTTCACTGCACTATTTCAAGTTAAAACAGTAGTCACGTACTTTTAATCAAGTTTTGTATTATAAGTCTTAATTATAATAATATAATGACATATATGTACAGATCGATTGAATTGCAATATAAGTTGAGAAAGTGGTTAATAGAGAAGTCGCAACAACACTAAGCAACAACGTCATTCTCACAAACAATCCTACTAATAAGTCACATTAGTTTTTTAACCTTTTTTCCTGCAAACAGGTTTTTACATCAATACAATATATATAGTCATTCCTACAAACACCATATATCTCTTTATCTATTTAATATTGTATTAATATCAAGTCTGAGAAAGGAAAAGAAAAAAAGCTAATTGATTATTGATCTTTAACTAATTTCACTAGACCGAATTGATCGATGCTTCTACTTCTTCATTGGTGAGCTAGCTACAGAAAGTCAGAAACCCTAAACCCTCATTCGAATTAAGCACCTATAATTAATTACACCTTTTACTACTTTTTTTTTGCATGAAATATAGTTGTAAATCGAAATAAGCGCTGATTATACATAGATCTAAGACGACAGGCAGGCAATAACGAACTGAAATCAAGCAATTATATATACACAGTAGATGAGTTTTGAGAAAGAAAGAAATGATGATGAGTGAATATATATATAGAGGGAGGGAGGGATCGTAATACGTACGAAGAATCAGTGGCGTAATCAGCTGCAAGCTTTCCTTTGGTGGAGAAGACGATGAGAGCGACGTCAACGTCGCATAGCACGGAGATCTCACGAGCTTTCTTCAACAATCCAGACCTCCGTTTGCAGAACGTTACCTGCCGATTGATTTTGTTTTCGATCCTCTTCAACTTCACCTTTCCCCTCCCCATTTCGATCACCTACCTAGCTATACTTAGTTAATTTGGAATCAATTATAGAAACCAATGTTGTTTCTATTTTTATATATCAATAGTAGTGCCCTTTCAGGAAGCCAGTAGTACATATATAATCTAAAACCAGAGTGGTATCGTCATGTAAAGGTTGTCCAATTCTGATTGGTTCAGGTACAAATTATACGCTGAGGTTGGCTGTACGTTCATTGGCACACGTCACTTCTCCCATGTGAAAGTTAAAGTGAAGCCAGACTGCAGGGTAGTAAAGTTCAATTAATTGGAAAAGATATATGTTACATGTTGGTTGGTGGTGATCAAGGGGGTGGGGTTTAATTTCTCTTTTGTTAAGTTAATTAATTACTAGATTTTATTCCATTACTAGATTCGGTATTGTCGTAATGGTTACACTTACACGTAAAATTGTCGTATTGTATAAAGATATTTAAAAAAAATGTTTAATAACCAAAACACTTAAAACAAAAAATAATGTTACACTGTTAGTGTACATAAGGAAACGTATGTGCATCTATTACACCAATGTAAAAACACCATTTTCTTAATTTGCCAACCTTAAAGGACTCAGTTAAAAATATAAAAAAAAACTATATTAAAATTGGAAACTAAACGCTCAAAGGGTTTAGCCTATAATCTAAAAGTTATATTACATGATTATACTTATTACACCATAAGTTTATATGCTTATCTCACAACGTTCGGATAAAGAAAATGACAAAATGGTAAATAGAAGCAAATGGCAAAATGGTAACTTTTGCCAACTTCATATTTAAATATAAGGTATATAATTTTTTTGAAAGGCTATCTCAGGTCACGTCTAGCAATAACTTCTAATTTAAACTCACTGCAACATCCCAGAGGAAACCCACAACTGGATAAAACCTCCCCCAGCTTAGATTTTGAGACTCAAACCCAAGACCCTCCGATTATATTGGTCTCGAAGTACCATTGAACCAGAAGGCTGATGGTTATAGGGTATATAATTAGTTGATATATCAAGCTAACAAGTGTAAACTTATATTACACTTATTTAATTATTATATATCTGCAAATATCTTGTGTATTTTAAAAATAAGTGTAAAGGAGAAGCGTTAATATGTGGGCGTTACCCCACTTCTACTATTACACTCACATCACTCGCATCGATAAGGTATATTTATGTATTAATATAACTGTAAGTATGTTGTGTAGTTTAAAAATAAGTGTAAGAGATAAGTGTTACTATGTGGTGTTACCTAACTTCTACTGTTACACTTACACCCATGGACGTCTTAAGGGTAAATGAAATGAAGTTAGGGCTTTAGATCTTCATTTTAACAGGGACCCAATTTTTTTTTAAAAAAAAAGTTTATACATATACATGTTTTTTTCATTTGAAATTTGTATAATGCAACAACCATAAGAGTTGTATACGTTCCAATTCGGGCCCTAAACTTTAGTTCGCTTTGAGCCTCCAAAACGGTTAAACCGCCCCTGCTTACACCAATGACATGGAGAGGGTATACCCATGTTATGAATGACAATTCAAACATGTTTTTCAAAGAATCAAAACTAAACAAAAGAAACTCAATCAAAATATCAAATCTGGAGTCTGAAAATAAATGCAAACGAACAATCAGAACAAATAGATCACCATTATGATGATTTTCAACATATGAAATGCTCACACTCAAACGTAAGTCTCTCAATCAGTATAATCGAGAGTAAACATAATCTCAAATAATTTTAGAAAGAGAGAGATGCAACACCCCTATTCGGGATGCGATAACTTAATCAAAATGTCGGGTGATTAATGAGAATTATGTAGAATTTTAGGATTTATTATGTTAAGACCCAACTTAGAACCACATAATATCCTGAAATCCTAATATATATTATTATAATAAATTTGTTAAAAGTGTGATGTTACTAAATATTACACTTGTAAAAATAAACAAATAGATGTTTATGTGTGAAAATAGATGTTTATATGAAGATTGGGGTCTTGTATGAAAATTCTTGACATTAGAATTAGAGTGCGTAATGACCAAAAATGGAGGAACTAAAAATGTCAATTGAAAAAGGTTAAATTAGACAACCACGAATAGATGGAGAATAAGGGCGTGTTTGGCTATTCATTAGAAAATGACTCTAATTTGAACAAGATTTCAAAATCTGTAATCCAAGGAGTGATAACTAGTGAATTCAAGTATGGAATCACTAATTAAGGGTTCTAAACATCATCAAACCCATCAAAGATTGTTGGGTAAGTATCCTCTCTTGGTTGCATGCCTAGGTTCGCTTTGTATTCATGGAATTAGGTGAATTGATGCTGAAATCTCACCTTGAATGTTATAATAGATGCGAATGTTATAATAGATGCTTAATACATGATTTATGCCTAATTGTTCATGAAATCGACCTAGACATAAAAATTAGGTATTAAAGCCCTAAATTTACGATTATATGACTTTGGGAATTGAGGAACTAGAGCACATGATTCTATTTGCTGAATTTATGTGATGAATGTATGTTAAATGACGTGTCTACACACAAGTGAGTGACGAATTTTAGTGAATTGGGTAATTCCTCATATGTAATGGGTTGGAAAATGGATATGACTAAATAATCGTTAATATTATTGATAATGAGCACCCTTTATATAGGGAGAATACAATGACTTCTACGAGAAGATTACTCCAAATTAGGAATCTAAATCAAACTATTCCTATCACAATATCTCTAATACCTCTCTCTCTCATATCTCAATAAATTCTATATATTCCAATACTCCCTCGTAGTCAGAGCAGTAGAGAATTGAACGCTCAGACTAGAAAATAAATAACAATAAATAATAAAACTAGCTTCAATATCCGTCCATGATTGTGCTTCAACTGTCTTCAGAATCTGAACTTTAGCCAAATTCGCAGTTTGCTTGAAGTCGGTCATCTTTATTCCTTATGGTTGCACTCCTTGGTGTGTTCTTGGTTTTTGATTCGAAACCCGAAGGTAACTCTTTGATCAGTCGATCTTGACATAAAATAAAGATTTAAAAAAATATAAAAATTATAAAACAAGGTTGCTGATCGTAACCAAGCAACGATTTTTTTTGGATCTGAAGACCACGAATTTCGATCCGTAGATCTGAAATAAACTAAAAGAAAATTTAAAGAAAATTAAAAACCAATAAATTCCATAGATCCGAAATTTTGGAGTTTTAGATCCGAAGACCACGATTTTCGATCCGTAGATCTAAAATAAACTAAAAGAAAATATAAAGAAAATTAAAACCAATTGTTCCAGGAGTTGCAATAGCCAGACGAAAAATTCCAGACTTCACTTTGCTTTCTTTTGGATGAGAACAAACAGAGAATTTTTGTTTTTGTTTGAGTGCACCGATCAGAGTGGTGAAGCTTTATTTGAGCGAAAAAAAAGAAAAGAAAATAACAGCGGTGGTGGACAGGGCGGTGGCGGTGAAGGCACACCGCCCTGTCTTGGGTCTTTATTTTTCGGTGTGGTGAAAATTGAACCTAAGCTCTGATTACCATGAAAGATAATGGAATGCGTAAATAATCGTTAATATTATTGATAATGAGCACCCTTTATATATGGAGAATACAATGACTTGTACGAGAAGATAACTACAAATTAGGAATCTAAATCAAACTATTCCTATCACAATATCTATAATACCTCTCTCTTTCATATCTTAATAAATTCTATATATTCCAATAACCAAGTGTTGGATGAAATGCCATGAAGTTAGACATTTGAGTTCATGAGAAAATATAGTATAAACACTACTAGGGAGCTCTAATGATATAATTAGTATTGACCAGACAGGCTAGATGACACCTCTTTAATTTTAACGTAAGAAACCTTTATCCAACCCTCATATTCCTTCTTCTCCTGCGTATTTTGCCCTTTGCCCACGACACTCCATCTACTCTCTCTTTTCTCCCTCATTGTTATTCAGACAACATCCACATCCTATAAGCTAGTTTTAATTAAGACGTGATTTAACACAGGACAACTAAATTTAAACAACCTTTCATGCGTTTTATGTGCACGGCAAACAATGTGACATTGCTTGACATTTTTGTATACATATTAAATGTCACGTTTCTTTATTAATTTGGTCCAGTTTCAACTGCGTTAATGATTATTTATTAGGATAGAGAAGTCGTAAATTAAAATTAGTTTTTAGTTATGGGTGTTCTTTAATTGTTATAATAAAAGAGGAAATTAGTTACAATTTTTCATTCTAATAAGAGTAAATTATATCAGAGGTCCCTGACGTTTACACAAATAACGAACACTACAACAAAAGTAGTTTGATAGGACACCCAAAAAGGTCCTAAAATGTTATTTTATAGGACGCGTGAGATAATAGGACCACTAATAAAAGTGTCCTTTCTAAAGGGGTCCTATAAACTTAGAGCGTCCTAATAAACCACAAAATAGGACACGTTAAAGCGTCCTAATAAACCACAAGATAGGACACGTTAGAGCGTCCTAATAAACCACAAAATAAGACACGTTAAAGCGTCCTAATAAAACACAAAATAGGACACTTTATAAGGTTTTAAGATGCATATGAGCATACCTATTTTAAAGACGATTACCAACATCCTTAAAATTGTTCTTATTAAACATGATTCATAAATACAAATAAGATACCATCAACTTATCGATAGATGAACATCAACTAATGGAATAAATAAAGTTTAATTATCATTATTGAAATAAGTCATTTCGATAACAAAAGCATTAAACAAAAATAAGTTATAATATTATTATCCAAGATCCTAACATTATACACGTAACTTAAAGTAATGAAAGACACTAGAAATATATAGTCTTCAGTCATCATGCATCCTTCTCACTCGTCACAAACCACCTACAAATTAATCATCCATATATAAGCTTAAAGTTTGTTATAAACTTAACAATATATTACACGTTTAACAATAATGACATACCGAAATGAAAGAACATGGTCATACTATAGATGCACCAATGGCACCTTGGATTGTGTCCAATGACCCATATGGTCTAACCAAATTTTCATCTCTTTTCACAGCTACTTGAATATTTACCTCACACCTATTGCGCCCAATCTCCGTTCCTCCAACTTTTTGATTTTGATCTAAACTATTTACCATTTCTCTGGCTAGAATCTCTAAGTTTGAAATGCTTTTAAGGAAAACTTCATCTCCAACCTAGATTTCAATTTGACAAACATAAAAAAAAACAATCAAATTATGTTTACTAGTTCTACCAATGTTACTATTAATATATATTATACTAGTTTCTTAAACCCGTGCATCGCACGGTCGTATTTTAAAAGAGAAAAGGAAAAGAAAAAAGTAAAATGCAGATAATTAGAATGAATTTCATAATTTAAATTAAAATTAACACTGGTTTCATCTTTCGACCCCATACAAAAAATAACATGTTGAACACAAATACACTTAACTTAATGTGACTTTAATCCGTTTGACCCATTTTCTTTTAAGCTTTTTTTTAGTTACAACAGTGAGCAATAAATATGTAAAATGCCACCTCTATATTATTATGTCCTTTTGAAGAATGTCTATAGAATTTCATAGGAATTACTTACTTTTACAAATATGAAGAAGTTGATCACCTATTTATGTCAAAATTATTTTGAAGAATGTTTCTACCGTAAGACTTCGCTTTGTGCCGATACCAGTGCAGAGAATACCTATCTGTGAAAATAATCAATTTTGTAACCGTTCATAAAAAAAATTAAAATCATAGAGAATATATGGTAGCATGGAGAATTTAGAGAATAGAATAAACCTGAATATTAGGAGCTAATAAACTTGGTTGGTCAGTAAAGAAGAGAACCATCATTCCAATTTCTTGTTTGAATAATATTCTCCTCACATGATGAATTACATCAAAAGATAAAACTGCTTGCTCGTTCAATTCACTGTAGTAGATAAATAACCATACAAACAATAATTATTAATTACATATTATCAGATATATAGTGCTAAGGGGCAATGTCTTTTACTACCTTATGGATTTCTCAACATGCTTTGCAACGCTATATTCCAAATATGTTTCCTTTTGGTCCATATGCCCAGATTTCGCCATTTTCTTTGATTCTTATATCCATGTTGATACATATAAAAGATAGTCTTCATGCAACAATATATATTGTATTTGACGAATAAAACAATCATCAATTTCCTCAACAGCAAATAGTCAAGATGAGCTATAATTTAGTGATTAGCATCCCTATACAAAGAACTAAATCTTCCTTCGGTAGAACATGTAAATATCACATTCAAACAACTCATTATATGATTTTTAATTAGTCAATATCATATAGTAACTCAGAAGTTTACTCCCACTTCTTAAACTCTACATACCAAGCGATTTTAAACAAAAAATGTTCATCAAAAGCTATACTCAAACATTAGAGTATTGCAAAATTAATGGAAGGGTTTATTTTGAATGACAATGGTCAGGAAACAAAAGAATAAAAAAATTAACAACAGTTATGAAGATTCACTATTATTATAAAGTTAACATAAGGTTTGTTGTTCATCTCACTAAATACACCTTTAGCCATTTACGGTATCCGTTGAACACCAACAACAGACCATCAAAACAAAATTGACCAAGTCAAACAGTTTGTATGACTTTCGACTGCAAATCATGGAAAAGGTCTCTAGTCGAGAATTGTTTGATTGTAGATTTATTAAATAAAATGATGATTATATTCTTAAACATACCTGCAGCTTATGGTTGTCGTCAACAATAAGGGGTTGTTGGTTTACACCCAAAAAGAATATACACTCACAACAATTAGCAATGCAGGTTTGTTTTGCTGCAGAAAATAATATGGACCCTTTCATAGTGTTCAACTCTTACAGCCTGAATGAGAACAAATGTCGACATGTTAGCGTTCAGGATCAAGACGATAATTGTTGTTGATATGTGATCAACCTAATAGCTTCAAATCGATCCTACCAAAATCCAATTATAGCTAAAGCAAAAGAGTATTGACTAAAGCAAATGAATTTCAAATAACCAAAAGAATTCTCCTAGTCCCTGTTTATAGATAATAATTTGTATCTTAATTGAACCATCAACCCTAAGGGAGGAGGGCATAATTGACCTATCTCCTAGTCCCCTTTTACTGGTTATTATTCCACAAGTACTGAACGATGCCCAGTGATACATAAAAAGTACCAACAATAAGCAAATTAACATATAATTAGAAGTCGCACACCCCAATTTGCATAGCATGTTCAACAAACATTCAAAATATCAGAACTTTTTTCTAATCTGCATTTCACGGCTGGGGTCTTTTTAACCATCATCGTTGATTATGAATACAATATATTCACAGCTTGTTGATGATGAACCTTCAAGATTAAACAACAACAAAAAAATTAGGGTTTATACGGATTAGTGAAGAAAACATTCAAAAATCATAGATGGTGATGATTATAGAAAGATTAATACCGTAAAGAAGCTGATTAATGATCTTGAAACGATTTCAGAGGTTCATTGCGGCTGGGAGACTAAGGTCGTCGATGATCGCCGTCGAGGAGGGTAGAAGAAGATAAGCATGAATGAGGGTCTGAAGGGAATTAGGGGTTTTTGTTCACACCGAGAATCAGTTTATGAAGAATTGGTTTGTCACTCCCCCCAATACTTGTCAAACTTTTCCTTCATCTTTTTGCACATTTCACTAATAAATTTACATTGAGACAATACACCTTTATCAATTGTTTGTTTAACCTTGTACACTTCTATAAGATACAAATTTGCTGTTGGATAATGACTCCCTAAAATGATATTTGTGCAAACCTTAAAAACTTCCAATACTTGACATACACTTTCCACATTTTCCCAATCTTTCTTTGAGGGTAAGTGTTTGAAATGTGGTTCATATTCTGCATATCTAAGAAAACAAAATAAAGTTACTAAAATACAATCCCATATTATAGAATATATATATATATACATACATATTATATACATACCTTGGAAAGACATCCTTAAACTTGCTAGCCAAAGTTAACATATCATATGTTGAGTTCCATCTTGTTGGAACATCGATCAATAACCTTCTATCAGAAACTTGAAGTTGATGTGCAACCTTTGAAAATGATTGACGTCTTGCCTCCAAATGATTTATATACTTGACAGCTTCACGAACTTCTTCAATTATGTGATTAATGTTTGAAAGACCATCTTTGACCAACAGGTTGAGTATATGTGCACAACACCTAACATGAAATAACCTTCCACCGCAAGGAAGTTTCTTCACTCTAGAAGTGTCTTCCTTTAATGTACTCACAACCCGATCATTGTACGAAGCATTATCCACGGAGATGGAGAAGATCTTCTTCTCGATTTCCCACTCTTGTAGACATTTGTACATGGCACTTGCAATATCAAGTCCGGTACGCGGAGGAGGAACATGAACAAAACTTACCACACGTTTCTGCAATCTGTTATGAGTAATTAGAAATAATTAAAAACATATAACATGATATAAATAAAATACATATATGATAAAAAGAAATTTCACATAACCTCTAGTTTTGATCAATGAAATGAGCGGTCATGACCATGTACTCAATTTTTTGATGAGACGACTTCCAACAA
>JBCNJP010000634.1:0-12942 GCA_039602395.1 Deinandra increscens subsp. villosa
TATATAGGGTACCAGATTTGAACATGCTCGAATTGGTGTAATTGAGAAAAGCGCATTGTTTTAGAGGGAAACAAATCGTCTCTTTTTCACCACGCGTTTAATATTATACCGTGACCATAAAAATAGATTTTTGTCACTCACAACCTACCATTTAGTCACGGTTAATATATGTGGCCATAGGTAATAGATTTTTGTCACTCACAACCTACTATTTAGTCACACAACCTAATAACAGTGGCCATATCTACTAGCTTTTAGCCACATAACTAATTAAAAACAGAGGCCACTGCTCACATTTAGCCATGCATAATATATACTTAATAGTTTTGTTTTTTTTCAATTTACTAAGTAATAAAATCTACTCTTCCATCACAGAACATTATTTAAGCGTTGCCACACATTCCTTTTGGTCACACGAATAAAAAGTCATAAAAATTCCGTGGCCGTTTGGTGCATTTCACCACTCTTTTATAAGTGTGACAAATAAGTGCCACATGTTTTTTGTAAAACAGTGCCTAAAGCCACTGCACCTAATTGCTGTTGTCACACAAACAAAAAAATACGTGGCCAAAAGGGTCCAAAGGCTATATATTTGGCCACGGGTAAAAAATATGTGTGGCTTGAAATTGCTTGAGCGTGTGGATTGTCTACTTAATCGTTATGAAATCAATGTAATACGAGCTAGAACACAAAGAGTAAATACAAATGACTTGTATTAACCACTGAGATGACCACAGAGTACACAGAGAAGATATGACTCGGAAGCTCATCAAATCTATTACAAGACGACTATTTATACACATTGAATCTCGCTGGTCCAAACCTCAGGTTCGGCCAAGGTTCGGCCAGACCTAATCTTGCATGTCTTCATCTTGTATTTGATACTTCACATGACGATTAGGACCATGTATCAACAAACTCCCCCTCGGCATGTGCAGTATCATCTCCTCTATTAAAACTTGTATCTTATACCTTCAATCAAACTCTTCCTCGGTCTTGACGATGAGTTTAATCTTGAATACTTGATATTGCATCGTGTGTAATCTCTTTATCAACAATCTTCAGAAGACTTGAAGTTGTAATGTTCTCTTTCCACTTAGAAACCTGCCAACATAAATAATCTTGGTGCAAAACGTCTCTTTGAGACTCCAAGATATTTTGATTTTGAAAATTGATTTCATATTCCGTGTTGATCAATCGAAAACAAATCTGAAACAATATCTTTTTGGCTTTTAGAAATTTATATCAAAACACACCTAAAATTTTTATGGTATTTTCTGATAAGAAAAGTAAATGCATTATTGAATTAGACACTATTTTTGTCTTTTGCGAGAAAGATCACAACTTGAGATCATATTGGTCATAACATGTTGAACTACACTTCAATTTCGATTATTGAAGCACATAAGCCATGCCGATTGCAGATATAATTTGTCCAACTTTAAAACTCTGGTACAATCATACTCATAACATCTGGATATGTTAAAGTATTGATTAAATTTGCATTAACTAGTGTACCCCACACTATCGGACATACTCAGATATGCTTTTGCTTATCACATTTTGTGATATCATTTGTGATTTCAATCACATAATGATTTTAACCATGATATAGTCAACTGTGTTCCATGCAAAAAGAAATAAGAGCGTTAAATCGTCTACCTTAAGGTCGATCTTTCGATACGTAGATAAGGTCTCAGATTTAACAAAATAAGAAAATAAATCAAGTTGAAGTTGTATAACCCAACAACAATCAGTTCGGTACTCTCGTACACGCAAAAAAAGTCGGATGAGTTATACGAAACACCAAAGAAAATAAAGCAGAACGGCAAACGAACAACAATCAGGTCGGTCTTGTGGACATGCAGAGAAAGTCCGATTGTTTGACAAAATAAAGAAAATCAAACAAGTTTAAATCTTTGCAAAATGAACACATGTATACACAGTGACTTCTTATTTTATTTTCACATATCTTTTTATTGATATATCGTGAGATACGCATCAAGATGTTGTCCACTAGGTCAAGCATCAGATTTAGTGTATATCACATTTGTATACTTTCTGATTTGCCGAGCCTACCTTGCACATCGATCAAATGGTCTTATGGCTTTTTCTGTACTTTATCCATGAGCCAGACACAGTCAGCCAATGTACCATCATTTCCCAATCATGTCGGATACAATTTCTTATTTTTCAATGTTTTTGGCTTGCTTTTTGCATTATTCAATGTTTTTGTCTTTTCCAAATTTCTCCCCCCAAAATGACAACTCTATTTATAGATTTTCATTTTTTACTTTTTGAAAAACAACACAGTATTTTTAAATTTTTTGTAAAAACAAACCCCCCCCCCCCCCCTCAGAATGAGATGGAGTTAAAACAAAAAAAAATTGATCAACCAACACGAATACTTGTAGTTTAGTCTTTGAAAAGTAAATTTTGATTTTGAAATTCAATATAATTAGAACAGATATTTCACAATCAGTAATTGTTCAATCACCGATAGGTCTTCCTGAAACACCTGCTTGACACCAAATAAATCATTATTCGCTCTGGGATCGACCCGATCCAACAGCGTTGGGTCGCCCGGTGTCTTCCACATAGTCATTGTCGGCCTCGGAAACAAATTTTGGTTTCCAAATTTGTAAAATTTTTAAGTTTTGATCAGAACCAGAATCAGATTCAACCGACGTACTTGGTGTAGACCAAGACGATTTACGAGTTTATTTAATCTTTGGAGACCATGGTTCATCAAAAATTTGACCTTTGGTATCCACATATTTGGCAGTTTTGTGGATATATGCAATCATCGGACAATCAGAAGCTAGATGTCCCAGTTAACGACATACATAACAAAGTCGTTCTCTAAAAATGTTTGAAAATTGTTTTGAATGTTGAAAACCAGATGAATGCTCAGAATGAAAACTGTCAAAGAAATCATCAGAAGAATCATACCTAGGAGATGGACTCCTTGAAGATGATGACCTTCCAGAATAATAAGAAAATTATTTTTTGAGCCGATGATTTCTTTGCAACTTGTGCTTTAGGAACCTTTGCAGCTTTTACTGGTTTTTGTGCTTGAATCGGCTCTTCCTTCACTTGATAACCCAAACCTTTGTGTTTGAGTCCTTAAAACTTTGAAGAATTTGAAGAAGAACCCGAAGTTTCTCTTGCCTTAGCCTCGCTAGTGAATTTGGCTTTGATATCCTTCAGTTTGTTCTTTTCAATCAAAAATTTTCTTCTTCGGTTACAGAGGAAGAACTCAAAGCAACCTTATCAAACATATTTTCATTTTCCAACAAAACAGACTTAGATACAAATTTTGGAGCTTCACCCAAAGCCTTCTCTTTCTTCTTAGACTTAGACTTGTTCTTTTTGGGTGGAGTGGCAAATTTTGAATAATCATGCACTTCAGCTTTAGAATCAAGCGGAGCAGAAGTAACTTCAATTAAATCCACTAGTTGAGGTACCAAGTTAACATCCTCCTTAGAATTCTTCGTGTTCTGATCCTGCTTGTATAAGAAGTTTAGAAATATCGGTGACAAATTGCAGTTCTTCACTTGCCTTTTCAACTCCAAAATCTCCAATTTCAAATCATTAATCTGTTGTTGAGCTTCAAACACCTCTTTCTGTGACTTGATGAATTTTGCATTAAGATCATCATATTCATAAGTTTGTAGCTTTCGGATCTCACATTCAGCAAATAATTCTTCAAGAACATTTTCTCTCTTTTGCTTATAGATCTCAACATCCTTAGTCAATACCTCATTCTTGTCACGATAAAGAGTATTCTCATCTTGAAGCATAGAAATTTTTTTTGAAGCTTTTCAATAGTAACAACAATTTTAGCAATAAGAGCAATAGCTTCCTCATACTTTTGCTGAACTGGATAACTTTTCTCAAATAAATTCTCAAAATCTTGAGCTACATCTAAAGCTTCAGCTTTGGCTTTCTCACACTCTTCAGCCAATTGAGCTTTTTCTTTCAAAACATCTTCATGAACATGAACTAATGCATAATATTTCTTTTGAAACTCTTCTAACTCTTTCTTTAGCACACCAATTTCTTCAGTTGATGTTTTAGAACACTGCTCAAACCATTCAATCTCCTTGTGTAATTTTACACATGTAAGACATTTAGATTCATCAACCTTTGAACTATTAGCAACCTTTGGTAAACCTTCTTGTACCAAGGATTCACTTGAATAAGAATCAGAATCAGTTAACAAGTTGTCATCATCATCATGACGAGCAGTCAATGCAATGCTAAAGGAAGCATGATTCCTTTTAGCTGATGAGTCTGCATTCCAGGCAAATTCATCTGGATGCCAAAATGTTTTTGTCAAACTATTATCAAAAGTAACAGTTTTCTTCTCGACCTTATCAGCTTCATTTGATGGATGAAAAACTAAATGTGCATGTTGACCAGTTTTCAATTTGTTATCTGCTGAACTTGGACATTCTCGTGCAAAATGACCATAAACGGAACACTTATAACATTTCACCTTCTACTTGTCCAAACCAATCTTACCGTCCTGATTCAATCTCTTCTTACTAGTTCTATTTAAAATTTCTTCGTTCTTCGTACCAACATAGCATACTGCCAATTCAGATCCATTTCCTCCAAATGATCATAATCAGTTTGATCGTAATCTTCATTTGCCAACTTAGCATTACTCACAACACCAGTGATAACACCAAAATATGTACATACTAATGCAGACATCAAAGCATTATAATCATCGATAGTTTGAACAGACAATGCACTATGAGTCGAAGAACTAGGAATCGAAATAGTACAACCAGCAGAAGAATAACTTGGAGTTTCAGTTTTACCTGCCAGAAATGCTGTAGGAGGTGCAAAACTAAGAATATTAGATTTCCCAGCATTCAGGGTTGAATCATTGTTACCATAATACACTACAGGATTTTGAATTTGCTCAGGCAGTGACTTATTCACCTTTAACTCCATATCCGTTGCTTGGATTCTTTGAATCAGATTATTAAATGACAATTTTGAAAAATCTTTATCATGATTGACCATCATGACATAATTTTCCCATTTCTCTAGTAAAGCTTCCAAAATCTTTTCTTTCTTATCCGCTTCATCTTTTGTAAGATTCACCAACTTCATTTCACTCATTAAATGAGCAAATCTTGCAATCAGATTTGAAATTGATTCATTTTGATAATGCTTGAAACTATCAAATTCCCTCTTCAACACCTTTTGTCGACTTTTCTTATATTGGTCATTGCCCTCACATCACTTTTCTAAAGCATCCCACAAACTCTTTGTTGTATAGTTGCTTGAGAATTGATGTAGTTAATCTGTAGGCAATGCCATTGTTAAAGTACCATATGCCTTCTTTTCAGCTTGATACGCTTTCTTTTTTTCTCCTGAAAGCTTTCGTTGAAGAATTGATTCCCCGTCTTCACTTTTAGGATAAACATATGGCTCAAAATATGACAACCACATATCAATATCATTTGCAGAAACATATGCTTCAAACCGTGTAATCCAACTATGATAATCTTCCAATTTGAGCAATTTAGGAACTTTCTGACTTGTTCCGATTTCATTATCATAGTTCATCATCGTTTGCATCGTAGTCTGAACTGAATTTTGAATAGCCGCAAACGCTTGAAAATCGGACATTTTAAAAAAGTTGGTTACTGTTCACTCCGAACCTGCTCCAAACTAACTTCGAACGGCCTCCGAACTTACTCCGAAACTAAATACGCCGAACTCCCTCCGAACTGGACCTTCGGAATAAACACCTAACTAGGACCGAAAGTGTGCCGAACGTTGACCAAACTCGGACCGAACTCTCACCGAACTAGACCCGAACTCTCTACGAATCAAATAAATGCCAAACTCTGTCCGAACCTCGAGTTCGGAGCGGTTATTTTGGAATTGTCCAAAACTCATATGAGATCAAGCTCACTCGACACCATTTTCTCGATTTTCAGTGTTTTTTACTGGAATTTTCGACAGGAATTCAAGCAAACTCGATAGAAACGAATTAGGAATGATTTTTTGACGTGAAGCACACTCGAGAAGATCAAACGAACTTAAAAAATGAATGAAAATTTTGCAAAAACATGAATTTTGAGTCAAAACTCCGGAAAACAATGATTTCAGACCAGTAGAGCAAACCAAATGCTCTGATACCACTTGAAATTGCTTGAGCGTGTGGATCGTCTACTTAATCGTTATGAAATCAATGTAATACGAGCTAGAACACAAAGAGTAAATACAAATGACTCGTATCAACCACTGAGATGACCACAGAGTACACAGAGAAGATATGACTCGGAAGCTCATCAAATCTATTACAAGATGACTATTTATACACATTGAATCTCGCTTCAGGTTCGGACCTGTTTGCCCATGTCCGAACTCCAGGTTCGGCCAAGGTTCGGCCAGACCTAATATTGCATGTCTTCGTATTGTATTCGATACTTCACATGACGTTCAGGACCATGTATCAACAAAAACTAGTGTTTCTTACCTTTGGTCACGTTTTTTTCAAAACAGTGTCTATGCATTAAAAAAAAACCGTGGCCAAAGCCACTTTTTGACATCGTGTGAACAACAACCTCTTCTTTTGAATCGGTGTCATCTACATTGTCGATTGCTAAGTTGCCACCGATCGGGTTGATGACTTCATCGTCTCCGGTGGTGGTTTCTGGTTCGCCAACGGCAGGAGGGGGAGGTAGACCGACCTCCTTCTTCCTCCGAAAGCTTGTACGCGAACTCGTTTCCAGTGGTCATGCCTCTCGCTCGTGTGTGAGAGGTTGCGGGTTCGAACCCGGGCGACCTCATTTCCTTCTCTTTTTCTCATTTTAGGTAAAATTATGTATTGGGTCAACTAAAACTCATTTAAAATGGTTTCCTACGAATGTTTAAACCCGTAAAAATGTGTATTGATTATTAAACTCGTAAACTTTGACGTTTTGAACCAAACTATAGTTTTAATAAATCCGTATGTATATATATATATATATATATATATATATATATATTTAAAAGAATCATGGCGTTACGTAAAAGGATAAAATAAATATATTTTTGTGAAATTTAATATATATACACATATCGTTGGTTTATTGAAACGATTAGATACTTTTGAAGGAAATTTTATATGTATATATATATATATATATCGTTTGTATCCTGTTATTAACGTCACTCGCCCGTTTATATATTTATTTATTTATTTATTTTCTCGCGTTATTTCAATAATCGCTCGGATTTGGCACACGTGTCATCCTCGACTTGTTTTGGATTCCACGATAATTCGTTTTCGTCGTTTACATTAGACTTAGTCGTTTTGCTTGAACACACACTTATACTCGTATGCTCGTTAGGTGATTGATCGCTTTCGCAAGACCGTTCTTGCTACGTGATTAGCTGTTTATCTGGAAACTTTTGCTGTGCAACCTAAGGTGAGTTTCACGACCCCATTTTACTATTTTAAATCCTATTGAGGGGGATTAACATGCATGATTTACACAAATGAGATAATTAGACTCTTATATATCACACGAATATTGATACTGAGGCACACTAGACAACAAAGTCCTTCTCATGGCACCGTTAGTATTTGGTGATGATAGCGGGAAATGTAATGTAGTACTACCGGGTTTGACAAACCCCACCCGGGCCAGTCGCGCTGGCTCGATTGGATATCGAACTGGTGTTATATTCGTCCTCAACGTAACAAGGCAAACTATAAATAACTGTCAGCTTCGGTGACCATCACGTGCAAAGTTTCATGTATATAGCCTAGCTAGCTATCTGATATATATTAGTGATTATGCTCACACAACTTGAATTGTTTTTGAACAAATAAACCTGTGAACCCACTTACCTTTGTGTTGACACTTTTTAGCATGTTATTCTCAGGTTGCAGATGTTTGAGTATCACAAGTACGCATGCATGAGACTTCGAAACTCTTTTAGTTTCTTTGAACAAGTCACGTCACCTTGGGTGACGATGTCTTTACATAAATAATTTAATTGTATTTACGCTTCCGCAATTGTAACACTCTGAATTTATATTTTAATGAAATATGAAACGTTTTTTTATTAATTGTTGGTCGTTTGGTGTAACTAATGGACGGCGATCCTGGTTTGTCACGCTCCCTGCGGTGCGTTACCGCGCGTGGAAATTTGGGGGGTGTGACACCTAATCTTGCATGTCTTTGTCTTGTATTCAATACTTCACATGAAGATCAGGACCATGTATCAACAAAAACTAGTGTTTCTTACCTTTGGTCACGTTTTTTTTTTAAAATAGTGGCTATGCGTTAAAAAAAACCGTGGCCAAAGCCACTTTTTAACGTAGTGTGAACAACAACCTCTTCTTTTGAATCGATGTCATCTACATTGTCGATTGCTAAGTTGCCACCAATCGGGGTTGATGACTTCATCGTCTCCGGTGGTGGTTTCTGGTTCGCCGACGGCAGGAGGGGGAGGTCGATCGACCTCCTTCTTCCTCCTATTTTTTTTCTTCTTTTTAACACATTTTAAAGAAATAACAGAAATGGCCTCTCTATTTTAAGATATTGGTTAAAAAAAATACATAAGATGCCACGTCAACAAGGTTAGTGTATATATAACGGTGGTTCAATAATTTCCAATACCTTGATAATTCGGATTATTATAGGGAATAAATATAACTGGGATTATTATTGACCAAGAGGACATAACTTGGATTATTAAAATCTAATAAACCTTAAATAAATTATTAAGTATAAAGAAAATATATAATATTTATTAAATAATTTATTACTAGTTTAATATTAAAAAACTAGCCGTTATATCTTCTTACGGCTATAATTATAACAGTTATATAATACTACCTAGTTAATTTATTAATCAAACATTACAAATACCACCTAATTTAGTTAAACATAGTTACTCAAACTTAATACTCCCATAAACAATCTGAATCGTATTCGGAATCAGGTTCAAATGGCCCCAACGGAGTTCTTGGGGGCGTCCTTGCTAGTTGTTCCTCCTCCCATAGTTCACGAAGCACAGGTTCATCCTCCAAGTATTCTTCTTCCTCTTCTTCCTCCTCCTCCTCCTCCTCCTCCTCCTCATCCTCCTCCAAGTATTCTTCTTCCTCTTCCTCCTCCTCCTCATCCTCCTCCTCTTCCTCCTCCTAAGTTCCTGTGTTCAACTAAGTAAAAATCCGAACTTTTTGTGTTCAATGATAATCGTTTACGTTTATGTTCTAATGTGTCCGATTTTTGTGTGGATTTACTTTGATTGTTTCTATTAGTGTATTATAGAGTATTAAAGTTCAGATGTCAATGGTTATCATTGATCTATGTTGCCAAACATTTTCATAGTAACAATGTTTGTATCATTCATACAATGTATTCTTTTATTCCATTGCGATTTTAGTCTTTTAGTTTGATTTTTTCTATTAGTGTATTAGATGGGATTACAAATTACAAATGTAATGATGCCAATGGTTTAGTAATTAACTTTGTTGTTGTCACTTTCTCGGATTAACAATGCTTGTATCGTTCTACAAGATTTTTCTCAGCCCCTCACTTGAGTATCTGGTTTGATCTTTATAATTACTTCTTTATCGTAACTGTTTAATTTTTTGTTATTCTTAATGTGCATTTTATTAAGGTTTTTCTACGCATTTTTTGTAAATAGCCATTGCCAACTGATTTTGCAAAGGACCACTACAACAATGTTCCACCACAGCACCCTATCAAGATTTTTTTTTTAACAAAAAAGAAGTAATGGGATGTCAGACTTAGGATTGTTGATGGTCTTTTTTCTATATGTGATGGGTGGACATATGTTGTGCGTGAAGTGCCTATATGAGCAACGTACTTCCTGCTATTCCAAATCGAATACGAGTACACTGCGAATGGTTGTTGCATTCTGTCTGTCTCTCCTCCTCAGGCTGTTGAGGAGATAATTCAAGGCCATGATGGTCAACATCTTGGCGGTTTGATCTTCAAGGAATAAAAGTTGAGCCTGATCAGTCTGATGATGAAGATGTTATGAAGATTGATGACTTTCAAACTTAGAATCAGGTACAAAAACCCACACCTATTCAGCTACCACCTCAGCTCCAATTTGATCAAGTTGTTGTTGCTCGAGAAAAGTTTGTAAGTCATATTATTCAAAGAATTATCTTAATTGTTTTCATTGTTTTTAAATACTTACGTGATATTGTATATGTCATACATCGAATTCCATAGAAACTATCAAATATGGTTAGGTTCTATAATGATATGATGCTCAACCTCATCTATGGAAATGAGGAGGGTGAACTGTACGAGTTGCATGCTGAATTTAACATGGGATACATAAGGTATATTCTCGAGTTATGATTTTGAAAATAAGTCTCAGGTTCAATGTTTACATCTGGGAAAATATTAAACATGGTTATGTGGTATTAACATCTTTTTTATTCTGTTAAATCACAGGTTCAATGTTTACAACTGGGAAGCCTTTGCTAATCGGCACGAAATTGAGATTGGTTCCAAGATCCATCTGAGGTATGATTTTGAAAATAAGTCTCTTCACATATCAGACGTCGTGGGACTAGAAGTTATGATGCGGATTTGGTATGTGACTGTATTTAATTTTTTGGTGTTTTATGCTGGATATGACTTCTTTTGGTTTGACGGTTAAGACAGTGTATTTCTAAAACACTTATTATCTTACTATGGGAAAACAAATGCTTTTGTCATGTTTAATATGTTTAACATGATTTTTGTCATGTTTAGTATTGTTTCGATTATTTTCAACTCTTATTTTTTCCATCCTTTATTTAAAATCAATTAATTATTTTTATTTTTGGTAACTGTTTGCTCAATAACACCCTCAATTTTTGGAAGGTTAATTTTCAATAATGGAAAAAATATAATTATTCACCTTAATTTTTGTTAACGCTCCACTCAATAAAGAAAATAATATCCTATTATGGGAAAACAAATGCTTTTGTCATGTTTAATAAGTTTAATATAATTTTTGTCATGTTTAGTATTGTTTAGATTATTTTCAACTCTTATTTTTCCACCCTTTATTTAAAATCAATTAAGTAATTTTACTTTTACTAATTGTTTGCTCAATAAAATCCTCAATTTTTGGAAAGTTAATTTTCAATACTGGAAAAAATTTAATTATTCACCTAGATTTTTGTTAACGCTCTACTCAATAAAGGAAATAATACATTTTTGGTAACTGTTTTCTCAATAAAGGTTAATTTTCAATAAATGAAATATTAGTTGAAAATTACATATTCTTAGTATTGGTTACTGTTTTCTAGGTGAATCTTAATTTGAACAAAATCATCTTAATATTCAAATTAAAAATCGAGAATCAACTAACCAAGAATATCTACAAATTATTAGCAATTATTGAGAAAATAATCGACATTAATATAAATAGATGCACTCTTATTTTCCACGGTTTAATTAAAATCAATGAATTTGGTCTCTAGTAATAGTTTCGAGAGGCCTAATTTGGTCTGTAGTGGCATTGGCTCCATTTCGGCTGAGCAAAGTGCTATGCTTATTCAACCTTTTTCTAAGGAGGAAATCAAGACGGCTATTTGGGAGTGTGATGGCGATAAAGCGCCTGGTCCCGATGGATTTAATCTCGGGTTCTTTAGGTACTTTTGGAAGGAGTTGGAGAACGATGTCGGGTGTGTCTTCGATCACTTCTTTAGACATGGTACCATTTCTCACGGGTGTGCGTCTTCTTTCATACACTTGATTCCCAAGGCTGATAATGCAGTGGATCTTAGTAGCTTCAGGCCGATTAGTCTTGTGGGTAGCATCTCGAAGATCATTTCGAAAGTGCTTGCGGGTAGATTGAAGAAGGTGTTGGGGGACATCATTTCGGAGACTCAGTTGGGTTTTGTGGCTGGTAGAAATATCATAGATGGTCCTTTAATCATTAATGAGGTGGTGTCGTGGTGGAAATCGACAAAGAAGGAAGGAATGTTATTCAAGATTGACTTTAGAAAGGCGTACGACCCGGTGGAATGGAGTTTCATTGACTCCATCCTTGGGCAAATGGGGTTTCCGGAGTTATGGAGACGTTGGGTGAAGGGAATTCTCTCGTCGGCTATGGCTTCGGTTCTAGTCAACGGGTCCCCGACGGAGGAGTTCAACTGCTTTAGGGGTGTCCGTCAAGGGGACCCCCTCTCACCGTACCTCTTTTGGAAGCATTAGATTGGATGTTGTGCAAGGCTAGGGATTGTGGTTTAATCAAAGGGGTGGGGCTGCCAAGAGGTGGGCCGATCTTAAGCCACATTTTCTATGCCGATGATGTCATGATATTGGGAGAGTGGTGTGATGACAATGTCGTTAATTTGGTTAGGATCCTTCGGTGTTTCTATTTAGTCTCGGGGCTAAAGGTGAATTTTTCCAAATGTGCACTTTACGGTGTTAATGTGGGGGACGGTGACGTTTCTCGGGTGGCTCGGGTCCTTAAGTGCTCCGGTGGTAGGCTCCCTTTTGATTACTTGGGGTTGAAGGTTGGGGCGAACATGAATCGGGTGGTGTTTTGGGAGCAAACTCTTAATGTGGTTCGGAAAAGACTCTCTAAGTGGAAAGCTAGGATGTTGTCTTTCGGGGGTCGGCTTACGCTTGTGAAGAGTGTTCTTGACAGCCTCCCAACCTATGTCTTTTCTTTATATAAAGCCCCCAAAGCTGTGTTGGTGGAGCTTGATAAGATCAGGTGTCGATTCCTTTGGGGTGGTGTTGGGGATAAGAACAAAATCCACTGGGTAAAAAAAGAGGAGGTATGCAAGGCTAAGAAGGTAGGGGGCTTGGGGCTTGTCAAGTTGGAGGACTTTAACCTCAGCCTTCTATGCAAGTGGCTCTGGAGGTTGAAGAATGAAGAAGATAGTCTTTGGGCTTTGGTGATTAATGCTCTCCACAAGGTGGACGGTTG
>JBCNJP010000636.1:0-10702 GCA_039602395.1 Deinandra increscens subsp. villosa
GAAAATCACATCCACTGAATAAGTACCACTCTATTCATGTTCCGTTGGAACTGCTTCACATGTATCTATTCGGTCATGTGAATCGTAAAAGCATTTCCGGAAACTGGTACTGTCTTGTGGTGACAGACGAATTCTTAAGATTTTCATGGGTCGATTTTCTGGTTTCAAAAGATGAAGCTTCGAGAATCCTTATCAACCTAATCACTACACTTGAGATATTATATAAGTTGAAAGTGAGAAGGATTCGCAACGACAATGGCACGAAGTTTAAAAACACCGTCGTGAGGATGTTTTGTTTAGATAAAGGAATCGTAATAAATTTAGTACACCATATACTCCTCAGCAAAACGGCGTTGCGGAAAGGAAAAATCGCACAATTATTGAGATAGCACATACGATGTTGGTCGATGCTCAACTGCCGGTTCATTTCTGGACAGAAGCGGTCAACACAGCATGTTATGTGCTAAACCGAGTGCTTATGGTTAAATGACTTGGGAAGACTTGTTATAAACTTCTCAAGAATCGTAAGCCAAATCTTAAATATTTGGAGCCTTTTGGGTGTCCCTGTACCGTGTTGAAGTCTGTGGGCAAGTTTGACGATAAGGTCTTTGAAGGATTGTTTGTCGGTTACTCGAATCAGAAGAAACGGGACTGGTACTGTGGCAGAGTATTTACATGTTGACTTTCAATCCTACACTCTACCACCCAAAGGTGTTGGACCGGACTGGATGTTCGTTTACAAGTCACTGTTTGAACAGCTTGAATCAACACTAGAAGTATCTGACGATACTCTTACGCGTGTGTATATAAATTTACAAGATAATACTCCGGTCTTGAATATTGAAACTCTGTCTACTCCGGATGTGCCTGTTGCTGATGATTACTTGACCGAAACTACAAAAGATTCTACAATCATGGATGATGATATGTCTTCTGATGATGATAATGAATTTCATGAAGCCGTGTCAGATCAGGTTGAGATTCCTGTTCAACAAGTCGATCCACAAGTTGAAGCTTCAAATGATATGGTGATTAATTCAACTGAGAATGTGGTGGTTAAGGAACATCATATTTCTGATATGGCTGAAACGGTTGTTGTTCCGATTCATCAGACGCTCCGGATAAACACCATTCATCCGTAAGATAGCATCATTGGTGATTTAAATGAAGTAGTGCGTACAAGACATCAAATTGAGAGCAGTGCTTTGCTAACAATTCTGGAATCTGGTATTCAGGAAGAAGCTTTTCATTCATGATTTCTATCCCAGATCGAGCCAAAGAATGTTGATGACGCTTAACAAGATGGCTCGTGGGTGGAAGCAATGCAAGAAGAGTTGTTACAATTCCAAAAGCTTGGTGTGTGGCACCTAGTTGATTTACCAGATGGTAGTAAAGAACCGTGCGGAACAAAGTGAGTTTACAAGTGTAAAAGAGATGATCGTGGAGTGATAGTCCGTAACAAAGCACGTTTGGTTGTGCAAGTGTTTTCTTAGGAAGAAGGAATAGATTTTAATGAAGTGTACGCACCGATTACCAGAACTGAAGCGATACGTATCTTTTTGGCAGTTGCGGCACATCGTGGATTCAAGGTCTTCCAAATGGATGTTAAGAGTGCGTTTTTATACGGCAAAGTAAAAGAAGAAGTGTATGTCAAACAACCTCCGGGATTCTACGATCCTGATTATCCGGAGAAGGTATATAAGTTGGACAAGGCACTTTATGGTCTCCATCAGGCTCCTCGAGCTTGGTATGAGACTTTGTCCACTTATCTACTCGACAATGGATTCAAGCGTGGGTTGGTTGATTCTACTTTGTTTTGTCGAAAAACGGGGGAGGATTTGCTATTGGTACAAATTTATGTTGATGATATCATATTTGGCAGCTCAAACGAAAAATTATCAAAAGATTTTGAAACATTGATGCAAACCAAGTTTGAAATGAGTTCGATGGGGGAAATGTCATTCTTCTTCGGGTTACAAGTTCAGCAATCTGACAAAGGGATCTTCATACATCAGACGAAGTATGTGAAAGATGTTCTGAGTCGATTCAAAGTTGAAGATGTTCGTATACCCGGAACTCCGATACAGTTGTCGCATGGCCTTTGTCCTAACGAAGATGGTGAAATAATTGACACCATTCGGTATAGGGAAATGATAGGTTCATTGATGTATCTTACAGCTAGTAGACCTGACATTATGTTTGCAGTGTGTTTGTGTGCCAGGTACCAAGCAGCACCTCGGGTTTCTCACTTGAATGCAGTCAAGAGGATTCTAGCTTATCTGAAGGGTAACACAGATCTTGGGATCTTGTATCCTCGTGATGATAAGTTTGACCTATCGGCCTACTCAGATTCGGACTATGGCGGTTTCAAGATAAATTTCAAGTCAACCACGGCTGGATGTCAGTTTTTAGGCGATCGGTTGGTGTCATGGTAGTGTAAGAAGTAGACGTCTGTTGCTACATCCACGGCAGAAGCTGAATACATAGAAGCTATGAGTTGCTGCTCCCAGGTTTTATGGATACAACAGCAGATGCGGGATTACGGTTTGCAGTTTCTTACTACTCCCATATACATAGATAACTATGCTGCAATTTGCATTACCAAAAACCCCGTTCACCACTCTAAAACTAAACACATCGACATCCGTTATCATCTCATTCGCGATTGTTTTGAGAAACACTTGATTGATTTGCAAAATATCCATACTGATTTTCAAAAGGCGGATCTTTTTACAAAAGCTTTTGACAAAACCCGCTTTCGATATCTTTTGCTATTCAACGGCATACAAAAACTTCCAACTTAGTAGCTGTCGGTTGATCAATTTTTGCTTTTGGTTTATTTTTAGTTGTGTTTCCTTTCTTATTACAAAATCCAAAAATAGAGTTTTGTATTTTAGGGGGAGATATATCAGAAAATATAAAAAAAAATGAAAAATGCAAAAAGCATAAAAAAATAGAAAAATCAAAGATTGAGAAATTGATCCGACCAAGCGAGAACTGATATTACATCAGTGTTATCAACCATGGATAAAGTAAAACTAAAGGCTGTAGGTACTTGTTTGGTAACTTAAATGCGTGAAGGCAAATCTGATATATGCTAGTATGATATAAACATAAATCATCTGCTTGATTATTGTGAGGCACATCATGATGATTGCTATGTAATTTTGGCAAGTAAAAAAATGAATATAGCAAAAACAGAATAAGAGATGTTCTGGTGTATGCATGCGTTCATTTTCCAAAGATTTCAATTTGTTTGATTTTCTTTATTTTGTCAAACAATCGGCCTTTCTCTGCGTATCGAAAGATCGACCTGATTGGTTTTCGTTTGACGTTCTGCTTTATTTTCTTTGGTGTTTTGTATAACTCATCAGACTTTCTCTGTGTGTGCGGGAGCACCGACCTGATTGTTGTTGGGTCGGACAAGGTTCGGAGCTCAGTCCGAAGTTCGGACCAAGTTCGGCCAAGAAAACTTTTTGACTAAAAAGGTTGTTTGCTTACGCGAACGACAACGAATTGACGAAATTGGTGAACATATCTGTTAATAACATGGAATTTAATGAACTTTTCGTTTTATGTATTTTCAGATATGGCTGACAATTTGAAAGATGGTGACAAACATAACGTATGTGCTTATCTTGGAGTTGCAAGATCAAAACTCACCAAATTTGGAGGATCTAGAAATTTTGATTTTCTACGTCGATCGAGGATTCACTATGCAATCACTCAATCATGTGACATGTATTGTGATATAGTGCTGGAGTTTTGGATTACTGCTAGAACGATCACTGATGATCCGATCAGAATTTCAGCAACAGTTCAGAATCGGAATGTGGAATTTACTGAAGCTGATATCAGAAGGGTATTGCAGTTGACTGATGATACAACCATAGCACCATTGGAATTTCTACAAGCTGACAATGTGGCACTGTTAAAGCGGATTTGGTACACTGAAGATCCAAACAAAGAGTTGATTTACAAATCGTCGCTAAGTGTTCCATACAAGTATTTGGTGCATGTGTTGCTGGTGTGTCTTGGACATAGAATCTCAGTGCATGATGAGGTCAACCAGATGATGCTCTCATTGTTGAATGCCTTAGTGATGAACCGTCCTTACAATCTTGCTGGATTGATCTTTCATTACATGAGAGATAATCTAACTCAGAGGCAAAAGAAAGCAGCAATATATCCACGGTTTCTGCAGCTGATTCTAAATGATTTTTATCCAGATTTGGTGAAGAATGATGATCACAAGATGGAGCTGAAACACATGAATGAAGCCAGTGTGGGTGCATTAGCATCTTATCAGAAGAAGACTCCTGCTGAACAGCCAAAACTGAAACGCCTAATTGGTCACTTGGCTAATGCTGATTATGCGGCACCAATTCAGGGTGCAGCTCGTCATTCTGAAGGAAGTGATTCAGAGGAGTTAGACTATAGTTGGATTGTGGAACAGAATCAAATACCACAACAAGGAAGGGTAAAAAGACCAAAGCGAAGATTACCAGTTGTACAAGAATCTGCGAATCCAGAACCGGTTGTCTCACAACCACCTGTTTTTGAACTGGTGATCTCAGCACAAGAAGTTCCTGTAACTGTCAACGTGACTGAGACACCAGCAGTTAACACCTTGATATATGAAGATGAATCGGATGAATCGGATGATGAATTTTTGAATGTTGGGGCTAACTCTGAAGATGTGTTTGATACAAACAATCCGTTTGTGCGCATCAAGATCAACTCAAAGTATGTGAAGGTGAGAAAGGGTAGCGATGAACATTTCGCGTACCGAACCAGCTTGAACAAAAGCAACGATCGTTACAATGATCGTGTGTATGCTGATGTTGCCTCATCCCAGACAGACGAAGATTACAATCTTGAACCCGATTTTGTACATGGCAAAGTAAAAACAGCAAGTTCCTGGTACTTCTTCGACTCCGTTAAAGAAGAGGAAAAATCAGTTGCCGCTGGTGGCCAAGGAAAGAAGCAGAAAGGTCTAAAATTTATTTTGAAGCCTCGGGCTGGTGTATCTTCTTCTACTAGTCCTGCAATGTCTTTGCCAGAAACAACTACAACTGTTTAGAATTCAGTTTCTGATGTTCATTCTGAGTTTCTGTAAGACTTAATGAACGTAGATCTGTCTACAACTGTTGGCACAGTACCTTCAGCAAGTGCTGGTGCACAGTTTGTAAATCAGCCAATGGGTTCTACACCCACGACTCCTGTTTTCTCAACAACAACAACAGCCACAGCTTCTACTCATTCGACACCAGATATCAATTTCAACTTTGATCAAGGTTCTGTGTCATTCTCCCAGGCTAGTATTCTTCAGAGTGCTCTAACCGGTTAGCAAGCACATACTTATGTTTTGAAGGCTACAACTGAAGAGCAATCGAAGATGATTACTGAGCCAAGAACAAGCAATGATGAATTGAGGGCACAGAATCATTCTCAAGGTCAATTGATTACTAAATTGCAGAGTCAGGATTTAGCTAAAGATAGGGAGATTCTTCGTTTGAATAGAGCTAGTCAGACACAGATTGCCTTACTTCTTGAAATGAATGAGCAAATAAATTTCTTAATCCAGAAATTTAAAGCTCAGGGGGAGATTGTATACGTGGGAATACGTGTTAGAATAGTTAAACGCGTGAAAAATAAATAAGAACGTATCCTTACGTTAAAATAATGGTTAAAAATGAATAAATACATATAGTATACGAGTATTATACGTATTTATATGTATTTATATGAACCCGATGCGAGTAAATGATCAGTATTTGACAAATGATCTTCTTAAGATCAATGCCAAGCTAGGGATAACGATAGATAAATTTAGAAGTTGAACGAATTGACTCGCGAAATGCTACGTGCAAATCATCTATAACTAGAGGAAGGCTCAACTTCGTATGCAAGGATCGTGATGGCTTAGCAGTAACGATTACTTATGTAATCAAGACGTGGAAATTCATGGGTCAAGATGTAAGTCATACTCGACGTATGCCATTGACTCAGAGGTGAAACTAAGAAGCTGAAGAATGTATCAGTAACACGCCAATTTTTGAACGAATTATTCAGAAGATCCAATGAGCAGCCTATCAGATCAAGAAATGAAGTTCCAAAATCAACTCAACGCCAGAAGCAACGACAGAAGCAACACCCGAAGTAATACCAGAAGCAACACCAGAAGTAGAAGCACCGTGTCAATTATCTTCAATAGAAGCAAGGAAATTTCTTAAGATAAGTACCTCACCTTAGGATACTCCAGCATTTTCAAAAAGAAGAACAGAAGCCAAGGATATGTGTAGACTGCAAGAAGATAAAGAAGTTGTCGGTGAGAAGCAAATATTCTTTGACAAGGATCAGCAAACCATCCAATTAGCTACAAGGAGCAAGACGATTTCCAAGATCGGTCGGAGATCATATTAGTGCTAGCTAAAGGATTAAGAGTGAGACTATAAGGGGATGGCTTTTCGGAAGCAAAGGGGTCATTACAAATTCTTAGTAATGTTGACTAGAACGATCAACGCCCCTACAACCCAGAAATCTCATGGCTAATCATGCTGACGAATGACGTTCTAAAGTTCTCGGGGAGTGGAGAAGGAGGCATGAGGCATTGGAAGAAAATGTTATAGATCAGAAGGAGGCTATATGTAAGATTCTGAAGTATACAGATTGGCGAAAAGGTAGTTCATATGATCAATGTGAATAGATCCCTTCGAAACAAAAACAGTAATACGTTAGGAGCCGACAAGAGTTTCCAAAGTTCGTAACGCCATTAGGTTGACTAAAAAGACGTCAAGTCCTTTTAGAATCCTAACTAGTAGCAGACATGAAAGGAAGTAATGAACGAATTAACTTAGGCATCGGTACAATCATTATCGATTAGGCCTAGTGAAAAGGAATTTGCAACAGTAGTGTTTACACTCAAAAGATGCAAAACATTAAATGAAGTTGTGTACTAGGATTAGTCCCGTACAGGTAGGCATTACGGGCCAATGTGGAAAATGAATCAGTAGCATTCATGAATATGTATCACTTACAAATAAACAAGTGAGGGACTGTTGATGTCCAGAAGTAAAGTTTGAATCTTGCAGCTGGCGGATAAATGTTAAACGTACGCAGAAGGTTAATGACGAGTAGGAGAAGCTTCGCAATAAAAATTTCAACCTTGAGAAACTTCGAAGCATGTTCCGATGGAGTTCATAGTCCAGCTACCCTATACATATAGCTAAAGAGTTATGACACCACCTAGATAATATTGGATTGATTAAGGAAAGGGTTCCTTTATTCTGAGAAATGTAATTCTCTCAAAACGTCGTCTAGATTGTTCATTAGAAAAATCTTACCTAAAAGAATTAGTACCTGTTATGGAAATGCGGTCCACATTCTAAAGTGGAACGAAATTCCATAGATAGAATAGTTAAAGTATTACCTTATAGGTAATAGGGATAAATGATAGATTATCATAGAGAGTTTGTTGCGATGTTAAAATCGTAACCTAGTAACCAGATGGTTCATATGAGAAGGATGCATTAGATGCATGAGAAAAGGTCCCGGATTAATCTTGGAAAGAAAGGTGGAAAAGGTAAAGATCTCATTATGAGTCAAATCACAGTTTGAGCCAGTTTCGAGGACGAAACCTTATTTAAGGGGGTAGGTTTGTAACATCCCAAAATTTCATTATATACGTGTGTTATACGTATTAAGTAGCTAAATCGTATATTGATATGGCTTATGGGTTGATAAATGGGTAAAGGGTAATGATTTGCAAATGGTATACATGTTTATGTTATAGATACATATGATATATGTGTTAGATAACCAAACGTGATGAAACGTATGAAAAATGCATGTTTACCCATTAACAGGTAATGAATTGATAAAAGATACGGTTATGTGAATAATACACGTGTTGATTGATGAAATGAAAAAAATCCGTGTTTTATATCCATGATAATTGATATACATGATATCAAAATAAAATACGTGTTTAGAAGTTGATATGATAGGTATAACTGATAACCGGAGGAAAATACCTTTACGTGATTTTATTATATTAGATATATGTGTAAGTATATACATATATATATATATATATATTCTAATAGCTAAAATGCATGTGGAATATTCATTTGATGAATATATACGTGGGAATACGTGTTAGAATAGTTAAATGCGTGAAAAATAAATAAGAACGTATCCTTACGTTAAAATGATGGTTAAAATGAATAAATACATATACGTATACGAGTATTATACGTATTTATATGTATTTATATGAACCCGAGGCTTAGGAATTATTATAAATGCATCGTAAAGTGATTCGGGACATGAAAAGATAAGTATCTAAAGTAGAAGGGCTAAAATATAATGGAAAATATATATATAAATATATATATATATATATAGCTATATGAATGTATATAAACCTTATCAAACGTATCCCGCACCCTAAAACTATTAGAATTATGTCCCATAATGTTTTGGAACATAAAATGATAAAGAGATAAAAGTATGAGGGGCTAAAGTGCAAAACAGTGAAAGATATATATATATATATATACATATATATATATATATATATACTAGCCGTGTGCCCGCGCATTGCGGTGGAAACAGTGTATAGCGTGTTATTCGTCTTCTGTTCGCGCGTTGCAGCGGCACAACAAACTATAACGCGGTATTCGTCTTCTGTTCGCTTGTTATGGCGGCACGACAAATAACAACAAACACTCGAATTGAAATATATATTGGTCACAAACATAGTAATTTAAAACCAAATGAGTTGTAAGATAGAAGTCATCAACATAGTTTTAAGATATCAGTAATAACATAGTACTTTTAAAATCAACATCTCAGGGTCAATGAATTCCATAGTAAGGAAGTTAATCCATTTCGTACACCATGCAATCAGTCATAAACAATGTTTTAAGTTGAATTCATGAACATAATAGTTTTGATGAGGTCACATTAAGAGTGCCTCATAAAACATAACCATTTCAATGACCTCCTGAACATAAAGATCCCACCACTCTTCATCGCTAAGAATACCAGGAACTTCATTGTCCTCAACCGGAATAGTATCTGCCACTGAAATGTAATGTTAAAGTCTATATTACATTGATTTCATCATAACCACAATACATATTAAAAATGTTAAAGGATAACATAACATACCTGGTTCTAAAAAGGCTTCAGACATCTTTAGGAACTTTCCAATTAATGTAAAAAAAAAAACAGCGCTATCGAAACCAAACATCGAATTATCGAAAACTAACTTGTGAAATGAATTATCATCACAATCAGAGGATAAAATATTGAATTGATGAGATTTGGAGATGTGAGCCTTGACAAAATCATTTGTTGAAATGAGCTTGCACCATTCCTTACAAACAAGCTTACATTGACAGGCAAACCGGCGACTTACTGTACGCGAGGCGGCATCGTCTACAATTAACTATTGCGGTACTTATTTTCTGTTAATTTTCTCATGCATAGCATCGGTGTAGTTTATGATCCTTGTAGATAGGGTTTGGGTCAACCCAATTGGGTTTCGGGTTATTAGGGTCGCGCTAGTCATTTTTTTATAATAATCTCACCCGCAGCCCGGCCCTATTAAGGTTTTGGTTAGTAAGGATCGGGTTAATTGAGTTTTACACATACACATAAATTATGTGTTACTCAATTCCCTAGTATTCGAACCTCCTTTTAATTTTTTTAACATTAACTATCAAAAAATGAGCCTAATGCAACACTTTTATTGATAGAAAAGTTGCATTAGACCTAACGCAACTTTTTTCTTAAAGAGTTGCATATTAAAAAGGTTGCATTATGTAGCAAAAGGGTTGCATTAGATATAATGCAACTTCATCTAATGCAACCTTTTTGTTAATAAAAAGGTTTCAAAAGTGTTGCATTAGCCTTATTTTTTTATAGTGATTTTTAGTTGTATGATTTCTAGATTTTATAATTTTAAAAATTTATTAAATGAAATCATGGTACTCTTTTACCCAAATTACATTTTTATTCTTCTATAGTAACTTCCCCTAGAATTACGATTTCCATTTATGATATATCCGGGAATTTTATTTTTAGAGCTAAAAAGACAAAGTATCTTTCTATGCATATAATACTAATATATGCAACTAACCAATTGCATACTTAGCCGCTAATAGAAATTATTTACTTATAGTTTTATACATGGTGTGATGACCCAAGTCCCTTCTCCTCTGACCAAGCAAACAGGGCCCTAGTTCAAAAAGCAAGCATTGACAAAAATTAATAACAAAGAAAGTATTGTGAATGCTTTAACTCTTGAGTCCGGTCTTCTAACAGTGACCCTGAGGACCATTCTTGATTTTAATAATAATAATAATTAACTTATAATAAAACTGTATTAAATAAAAACTTTGAATTTTAATAAAATTTTATTATTTTTTTTGCATGGTCATGTTTATTTTATTCGAGAAACCATTGACTATAGATGGTAAAATGGGAGGTTTAGGGAGGGGCTATGGTTGCCACAAGGCTTCAAGAAGCCATGCCCACCAACCAATCATCATCGGCCATGTCAAATTTGGTGTTTTTGAAGCCATGCCAAGCCACACCACATGGTATGGTTGTGGTGTGGCTTGGAGAAGCCACCGAAAATTTAGTTTTTTTTTTTTTTTAACAACTTTTAATAAACAACTTTTATAAAAAA
>JBCNJP010000638.1:0-14469 GCA_039602395.1 Deinandra increscens subsp. villosa
TATAACCAATAAATTATGTTTAGGACCAATGATGGCCCAAGAAGGTGTGTTTAGTAGGGAAATGAGGGTCGGTTAGAACCAATAAGTCCTACTAAGGTGTGTATATAACCAATAAGTTGTGTTTAGGATCAATGATAGCCCAATAATGTGTGTTTAGTTTGGACTAATGAGTCCCACTAAGGTGTGTATATAACCAATAAGTTGTGTTTAGGACCAATGATGGCCCTATAAGTTGTGTTTACGACCAATTATGGCCCAATATGGTGTGTTTAGTTGGGACTAATGAGTCCAACTAAGGTGTGTATATAACCAATAAATTATGTTTAGGACCAATGATGGCCCAATAAGGTGTGTTTAGTAGGGCAATGAGGGTCGGTTAGAACCAATAAGTCCTAGTAAGGTGTGTATATAACCAATAAGTTGTGTTTAGGACCAATGATGGCCCAATAATGTGTGTTTAGTTGGGACTAATGAGTCCCACTAAGGTTTGTATATAACCAATAAGTTGTGTTTAGGACCAGTGATGGCCCTATAAGGAGTGTTTAGTAGGGCAATGAGGGTCGGTTGGGACCAATAAGTCCTAATAAGGTGTGTCTTATATAACCAATAAGTTATGTTTAGGACCAATGATGGCCCAATAATGTGTGTTTAAGGGGAATGAGGGTCCGTTGGGACCAATGAGTCCCAATAAAGTGTGTATATAACCAATAAGTTGTGTTTACGACCAATTATGGCCCAATAAGGTGTGTTTAGTTGGGACCAATGAGTCCCACTAATTTGTGCATATAACCAATACGTTGTGTTTAGGACCAATGATGGCACAATAAAGTGGGTTTAGGGACAATGAGGGTTAGTTGGCACCAATGAGTCCTAATAAGGTGTTTATATAACCAATAAGTTGTGTTTACGACCAATTATGGCCCAATATGGTATGTTTAGTTGGGACTAATGAGCCCCACTAAGGTGTGTATATAACCAATAAATTATGTTTAGGACCAATGATGGCCCAATAAGGTGTGTTTAGTAGGGCAATGAGGGTCGGTTAGAACCAATAAGTCATAGTAAGGTGTGTATATAACCAATAAGTTGTGTTTAGGACCAATGATGGCCCAATAATGTGTGTTTAGTTGGGACTAATGAGTCCCACTAAGGTTTGTATATAACCAATAAGTTGTGTTTAGGACCAGTGATGGCCCTATAAGGAGTGTTTAGTAGGGCAATGATGGTCGGTTGGGACCAATAAGTCCTAATAAGGTGTGTCTTATATAACCAATAAGTTGTGTTTAGGACCAATGATGGCCCAATAATGTGTGTTTAAGGGCAATGAGGGTCCGTTGGGACCAATGAGTCCCAATAAAGTGTGTATATAACCAATAAGTTGTGGTTACGACCAATTATGGCCCCAAAAGGTGTGTTTAGTTGGGACCAATGAGTCCCACTAATGTGTGTATATGACCAATACGTTGTGTTTAGGACCAATGATGGCACAATAAAGTGGGTTTAGGGATTGTGAGGGTTAGTTGGCACCAATGAGTCCTAATAAGGTGTTTATATAACCAATAAGTTGTGTTTACGACCAATTATGGCCCAATATGGTATGTTTATTTGGGACTAATGAGCCCCACGAAGGTGTGTATATAACCAATAAATTATGTTTAGGACCAATGATGGCCCAAGAAGGTGTGTTTAGTAGGGAAATGAGGGTCGGTTAGAACCAATAAGTCCTACTAAGGTGTGTATATAACCAATAAGTTGTGTTTAGGATCAATGATAGCCCAATAATGTGTGTTTAGTTTGGACTAATGAGTCCCACTAAGGTGTGTATATAACCAATAAGTTGTGTTTAGGACCAATGATGGCCCTATAAGTTGTGTTTACGACCAATTATGGCCCAATATGGTGTGTTTAGTTGGGACTAATGAGTCCAACTAAGGTGTGTATATAACCAATAAATTATGTTTAGGACCAATGATGGCCCAATAAGGTGTGTTTAGTAGGGCAATGAGGGTCGGTTAGAACCAATAAGTCCTAGTAAGGTGTGTATATAACCAATAAGTTGTGTTTAGGACCAATGATGGCCCAATAATGTGTGTTTAGTTGGGACTAATGAGTCCCACTAAGGTTTGTATATAACCAATAAGTTGTGTTTAGGACCAGTGATGGCCCTATAAGGAGTGTTTAGTAGGGCAATGAGGGTCGGTTGGGACCAATAAGTCCTAATAAGGTGTGTCTTATATAACCAATAAGTTGTGTTTAGGACCAATGATGGCCCAATAATGTGTGTTTAAGGGCAATGAGGGTCCGTTGGGACCAATGAGTCCCAATAAAGTGTGTATATAACCAATAAGTTGTGTTTACGACCAATTATGGCCCAATAAGGTGTGTTTAGTTGGGACCAATGAGTCCCACTAATGTGTGCATATAACCAATACGTTGTGTTTAGGACCAATGATGGCACAATAAAGTGGGTTTAGGGACAATGAGGGTTAGTTGGCACCAATGAGTCCTAATAAGGTGTTTATATAACCAATAAGTTGTGTTTACGACCAATTATGGCCCAATATGGTATGTTTAGTTGGGACTAATGAGCCCCACTAAGGTGTGTATATAACCAATAAATTATGTTTAGGACCAATGATGGCCCAAGAAGGTGTGTTTAGTAGGGAAATGAGGGTCGGTTAGAACCAATAAGTCCTAGTAAGGTGTGTATATAACCAATAAGTTGTGTTTAGGACCAATGATAGCCCAATAATGTGTGTTTAGTTTGGACTAATGAGTCCCACTAAGGTGTGTACATAACCAATAAGTTGTGTTTAGGACCAATGATGGCCCAATAATGTGTGTTTAGTTGGGACTAATGAGTCCCACTAGGGTGTGTATATAACCAATAAGTTGTGTTTAGAACCAATGATTGTTAGGACCGATTTTCACTACTAGAATCTCGATCTTGAGCAAGAACATGTTCGGATGAGAAAAACTCAAAAACAAATGAAGAAGATGATGATGATGAATCAATGGATAATCATAAACATAAGAAAGATGATGAACTAGATCGAATGATTTCATTAATCGGATGATTACAATCAAGAAATCATGAAGAACATTTTCTCTCTCTAGAATCCATGACTCACTCTCTCTCTCTAGAATGGAAATCTCACACTCTACAAGAAAAATCATCATCTCCACATTCGGAGACTCCTTTACTTGTAATGGGCACCCTCACTATATATAGTGAGGGTGACTAACAACAGAAAAACATAACTGAATAAATGAAATTACAAGTAAAGTAAATAACATAAATTGATAAATTAAATCAAAGCTGATTAATTAATCCGAAGCTTGACTCGGTCGAACCGATCTTCCGTTGACTTTTACGTTGACCGTTGACCCGAACGGTTGACTTTTCCGGAAAACGGTCTTCGGTCCAATCTCGCAAGCCTCGAGCATCACAACTCAGTCTCTAAATCGATTCACATGGATTCTTCAGTCGAATGCTTCGGTAAACAGATTTGATGGCGTCAGTCACATAGATTTTTGTTCTAACAATTTCCCCCTTGACTGATGCTTTCAAATCTGTTCAACTGTTGAAGAATCGCTCTGCCGTACATCTTCAATGAGAAACTGATAAACCGGAGACAATCTGTCGTAGAGATTCCCCCTCTGAATAAGCTTCTTGTTTTCTCGTTGCTCCAGTTCGAGATCCAAATGTTCCGCTCACTCGGTTCACACGGTCGGGTACAATACTGAGAAAATGCTACATCTCGGAGTCCAAACCGCAACAGACTGAATCAGATAAACCAGTTTGACACCGAAAATGCTCCAACTCCGAATAATCGACCCGATATCCAAATCCATAATAATTCCTCTTATTTCTCTAAATCTCTCCAAAAACATCAAGTCGGAAGCGTAAAATCAGATGCGGAGAGTCGAACCATCGCGATCGGTTGCCTAGAGAAACCAGATAAACAATCTTGAAATCGGACAATCTTGCGAAAAACCGGAAGCCGGATGCTGACAGTTGTGAATAATCCGCGTGACTGAGGTTGGATGCGAAAATAAAATAAACTGCCAAATTTCTTCAATAAACGGTCATCCGAGAGATTTAATCGGATAAATTCCAATATTTAACTGAGATTCCAGTTAATCCGGTTAGTTGACGACAGCGCTGCATCCACTAAAAATAAACCGTGAGATATAACGAGAAAACCGAGTAATTAACCGGATAATAAAGCTAACCCGTCAGTGATCGATAGCAAACGTTACGCGCGACGTCAATAAACGAGAACCTCGATAAAATGAAATAAATCCGTGACCAATAAATTTTCTGAAATTCCGTTCGGGCGTTATCTCGTTCGTCTCGAAAAACTGATAAGAAAAACGCCCCCGTTTTTAACGAAAATGCTAAAAAATAATTAGTGGAATTAAATCTCATGAGAAAGACCATAATCCTTTTCAAAATACACCAACCAATCAGATTGCATGCCAACAAGACCATAATCCTCGTGATAAAAAATCTGCCAATCAGATTCAACATTCTAATCTGATCGACGGCTAGGATAAAGGCATCTGATGGTTCTAATTCATGATCCGAGTGAAGGAAATCGGACCAATCAGGGGTCGACAAGCAGCCCCCCTTCAACGTCTTTTACTCTTTCAAATGGGGCCCACGAAGAGGAGCGACCAGCAGAAAATAACGGTTCTCTTTTGCACACCGCCTGGTCCCACGAGAATGCTATTGCCCAATCAAAATTCAACAGACCAAAAGGAATGTCTGGGTTGACTGACCAGGAGAGAGAAATGAATTCTATCTGCACCACTAGGGTGTTGCCACATCATCGTCTTCAAATAAAAAAACGATGACAGTCCCCGAAACCCTAATTGAACGGAACCAGTCACCGGAGAATCGCTAGGCCGCCGGAAAACCGTAAATGCTCCATATCTCCCATGATACTCGACCAAATTTGACGAAATTTATACCGCTGAACTCGTATCGACTTCCTCTACAACCCTGGACGTTCAAAATCTTCTGAAACGAACTCGGATAAAAACCCAGCAACAAGTTCGCTAACCTCAAAACAAGTCCGCTAACGACCAGAAGTCCGCTAAACACACTGAGAAGTCCGCTAGGGGTCTTAGAAGTTCGCTAAGGAACAAGTACGCTAAGACAAAGCTTCAAGTTCGCTAAAAACTGATGAAGTCGGCTAAGAGGAGAACAAGTCCGCTAAGACTTGAACAAGTCCGCTAAAAACTCGTCAAGTCCGCTAAGAGCAGCTGAAGTCCGCTAGGACAATCTTCAAATCTTCAAAACAGTGAAGAACAAATCTGGAAAACTGATGAACTTAAGAAACTTACTTGGTGAACTTAGAATCTGCCCAGAACGATCGGAAATCTCGATATGATGCACGAGATGTGATAATAAACCATTCACGACATTGTTGTGGCCACCAACAACACATAAACAGCAGCAACTCGGATCAAATCAGCTCCCAAATCTGGAAAACTCTCAAGAACACGAAGAACACACACTTACACCGTCAGTGTGTGTTTTTCTAGATCCACTCAAACCGTTGAGATTCAGACGAAACGGATGCTTCCAATGGATCCGGAATGCGTTTTCCACTGAGATTCATACCTCACTTCATCCAAAAACATGAAGAATCGCCCAGAAAATGAAGAATCAAGCTCCAAAATCTTCAAAAACCCCAAATACGGGAAAAACCCCAAAGTTACGAAAAAATGAGCTCGGATCTTCAATTTTCTCACAGATTTGAACAAGTGAAAGATGAAATAACATCTAAATGAACTCCCAAACATGAATCCATCATCCATATCATCAGAATCCATCCAGAAATGAAGAAAAAATAGAAAAAAGTCTCTAAAAAATAAGTTTTCTCATCTTCACCATTCAAGCTCAAAATCACAGATTCGAGTGACCAGATTCACGGTGAGATGAATCTGATCGGTACCCGCTCTGATACCATTTGTTAGGACCGATTTTCACTACTAGAATCTCGATCTTGAGCAAGAACATGTTCGGATGAGAAAAACTCAAAAACAAATGAAGAAGATGATGATGATGAATCAATGGATAATCATAAACATAAGAAAGATGATGAACTAGATCGAATGATTTCATTAATCGAATGATTACAATCAAGAAATCATGAAGAACATTTTCTCTCTCTAGAATCCATGACTCACTCTCTCTCTCTAGAATGGAAATCTCACACTCTACAAGAAAAATCATCATCTCCACATTCGGAGACTCCTTTACTTGTAATGGGCACCCTCACTATATATAGTGAGGGTGACTAACAACAGAAAAACATAACTGAATAAATGAAATTACAAGTAAAGTAAATAACATAAATTGATAAATTAAATCAAAGCTGATTAATTAATCCGAAGCTTGACTCGGTCGAACCGATCTTCCGTTGACTTTTACGTTGACCGTTGACCCGAACGGTTGACTTTTCCGGAAAACGGTCTTCGGTCCAATCTCGCAAGCCTCGAGCATCACAACTCAGTCTCTAAATCGATTCACATGGATTCTTCAGTCGAATGCTTCGGTAAACAGATTTGATGGCGTCAGTCACATAGATTTTTGTTCTAACAATGATGGCCCAATAAGGTGTGTTTAGTAGGGCAATGAGGGTCGGTTGGGACCAATAAATCCTAGTAAGGTGTGTCTTATATAACCAATAAGTTGTGTTTAGGACCAATGATGGCCCAATAATGTGTGTTTAAGGGCAATGAGGGTCAGTTAGGACCAATGAGTCCCAATAAAGTGTGTATATAACCAATAAGTTGTGTTTACGACCAAATATGGCCCAAAAAGGTGTGTTTAGTTGGGACCAATGAGTCCCACTAATGTGTGTATATGACCAATACGTTGTGTTTAGGACCAATGATGGCACAATAAAGTGGGTTTAGGGACTGTGAGGGTTAGTTGGCACCAATGAGTCCTAATAAGGTGTTTATATAACCAATAAGTTGTGTTTACGACCAATTATGGCCCAATATGGTATGTTTATTTGGGACTAATGAGCCCCACGAAGGTGTGTATATAACCAATAAATTATGTTTAGGACCAATGATGGCCCAAGAAGGTGTGTTTAGTAGGGAAATGAGGGTCGGTTAGAACCAATAAGTCCTACAAAGGTGTGTATATAACCAATAAGTTGTGTTTAGGATCAATGATAGCCCAATAATGTGTGTTTAGTTTGGACTAATGAGTCCCACTAAGGTGTGTATATAACCAATAAGTTGTGTTTAGGACCAATGATGGCCCTATAAGTTGTGTTTACGACCAATTATGGCCCAATATGGTGTGTTTAGTTGGGACTAATGAGTCCAACTAAGGTGTGTATATAACCAATAAATTATGTTTAGGACCAATGATGGCCCAATAAGGTGTGTTTAGTAGGGCAAGGAGGGTCGGTTAGAACCAATAAGTCCTAGTAAGGTGTGTATATAACCAATAAGTTGTGTTTAGGACCAATGATGGCCCAATAATGTGTGTTTAGTTGGGACTAATGAGTCCCACTAAGGTTTGTATATAACCAATAAGTTGTGTTTAGGACCAGTGATGGCCCTATAAGGAGTGTTTAGTAGGGCAATGAGGGTCGGTTGGGACCAATAAGTCCTAATAAGGTGTGTTTTATATAACCAATAAGTTGTGTTTAGGACCAATGATGGCCCAATAATGTGTGTTTAAGGGCAATGAGGGTCCGTTGGGACCAATGAGTCCCAATAAAGTGTGTATATAACCAGTAAGTTGTGTTTACGACCAATTATGGCCCAATAAGGTGTGTTTAGTTGGGACCAATGAGTCCCACTAATGTGTGCATATAACCAATACGTTGTGTTTAGGACCAATGATGGTACAATAAAGTGGGTTTAGGGACAATGAGGGTTAGTTGGCACCAATGAGTCCTAATAAGGTGTTTATATAACCAATAAATTGTGTTTACGACCAATTATGGCCCAATATGGTGTGTTTAGTTGTGACTAATGAGTCCCACTAAGGTGTGTATATAACCAATAAATTATGTTTAGGACCAATGATGGCCCAATAAGGTGTATTTAGTAGGGCAATGAGGGTCGGTTAGAACCAATAAGTCCTAGTAAGGTGTGTATATAACCAATAAGTTGTGTTTAGGACCAATGATGGCCCAATAATGTGTGTTTAGTTGGGACTAATGAGTCCCACTAAGGTTTGTATATAACCAATAAGTTGTGTTTAGGACCAATGATGGCCCTATAAGGAGTGTTTAGTAGGGCAATGAGGGTCGGTTGGGACCAATAAGTCCTTGTAAGGTGTGTCTTATATAACCAATAAGTTGTGTTTGGGACCAGTGATGGCCCAATAATGTGTGTTTAAGGGCAATGAGGGTCAGTTGGGACCAATGAGTCCCAATAAAGTGTGTATATAACCAATAAGTTGGATTTTCGACCAATTATGGCCCAATAAGGTGTGTTTAGTTGGGACCAATGAGTCCCACTAATGTGTGCATATAACCAATACGTTGTGTTTAGAACCAATGATGGCACAATAAAGTGGGTTTAGGGACAATGAGGGTTAGTTGGCACCAATGAGTCCTAATAAGGTGTTTATATAACCAATAAGTTGTGTTTACGACCAATTATGGCCCAATATGGTGTGTTTAGTTGGGACTAATGAGTCCCACTAAGGTGTGTATATAACCAATAAATTATGTTTAGGACCAATGATGGCCCAATAATGTGTGTTTAGTAGGGCAATGAGGGTCGGTTAGAACCAATAAGTCCTAGTAAGGTGTGTATATAACCAATAAGTTGTGTTTAGGACCAATGATGGACCAATAATGTTTGTTTAGTTGGGACTAATGAGTCCCACTAAAGTTTGTATATAACCAATAAGTTGTGTTTAGGACCAATGATGGCCCTATAAGGAGTGTTTAGTAGGGCAATAAGGGTCGGTTGGGACCAATAAGTCCTAGTAAGGTGTGTCTTATATAACCAATAAGTTGTGTTTAGGACCAATGATGGCCCAATAATGTGTGTTTAATGGCAATGAGGGTCCGTTGGGACCAATGAGTCCCAATAAAGTGTGTATATAACCAATAAGTTGTTTTTACGACCAATTATGGCCCAATAAGGTGTGTTTAGTTGGGACCAATGAGTCCCACTAATGTGTGCATATAACCAATACGTTGTGTTTCGCACCAATGATGGCACAATAAAGTGGGTTTATGGACAATGAGGGTTAGTTGGCACCAATGAGTCCTAATAAGGTGTATATATAACCAATAAGTTGTGTTTACGACCAATTATGGCCCAATATTGTGTGTTTAGTTGGGACTAATGAGTCCCACTAAGGTGTGTATATAAGCAATAAATTATGTTTAGGACCAATGATGGCCCGATAAGGTCTGTTTAGTAGGGCAATGAGGGTCGGTTAGAACCAATAAGTCCTAGTAAGGTGTGTATATAACCAATAAGTTGTGTTTAGGACCAATGATGGCCCAATAATGCGTGTTTAGTTGGGAATAATGAGTCCCACTAAGGTTTGTATATAACCAATAAGTTGTGTTTACGACCAATGATGGCCCTTTAAGGAGTGTTTAGTAGGGCAATGAGGGTCGGTTGGGACCAATAAGTCCTAGTAAGGTGTGTCTTATATAACCAATAAGTTGTGTTTAGGACCAATGATGGCCCAATAATGTGTGTTTAAGGGCAATGAGGGTCCGTTGGGACCAATGAGTCCCAATAAAGTGTGTATATAACCAATAAGTTGTGTTTACGACCAATTATGGCCCAATAAGGTGTGTTTAGTTGGGACCAATGAGTCCCACTAATGTGTACATATAACCAATATGTTGTGTTTAGGACCAATGATGGCACAATAAAGTGGGTTTAGGGACAATGAGGGTTAGTTGGCACCAATGAGTCCTAATAAGGTGTTTATATAACCAATAAGTTGTGTTTACGACCAATTATGGCCCAATATGGTGTGTTTAGTTGGGACTAATGAGTCCCACTAAGGTGTGTATATAACCAATAAATTATGTTTAGGACCAATGATGCCCCAATAAGGTGTGTTTAGTAGGGCAATGAGGGTCGGTTAGAACCAATAAGTCCTAGTAAGGTGTCTATATAACCAATAAGTTGTGTTTAGGACCAATGATGGCCCAATAATGTGTGTTTAGTTGGGACTAATGAGTCCCACTAAGGTTTGTATATAACCAATAAGTTGTGTTTAGGACCAATGATGGCCCTATAAGGAGTGTTTAGTAGGGCAATGAGGGTCGGTTGGGACCAATAAGTCCTAGTAAGGTGTGTTTTATATAACCAATAAGTTGTGTTTAGGACCAATGATGGCCCAATAATGTGTGTTTAAGGGCAATGAGGGTCCGTTGGGACCAATGAGTCCCAATAAAGTGTGTATATAACCAATAAGTTGTGTTTACGACCAATTATGGCCCAATAAGGTGTGTTTAGTTGGGACCAATGAGTCCCACTAATGTGTGCATATAACCAATACGTTGTGTTTAGGACCAATGATGGCACAATAAAGTGGGTTTAGGGACAATGAGGGTTAGTTGGCACCAATGAGTCCTAATAAGGTGTTTATATAACCAATAAATTGTGTTTACGACCAATTATGGCCCAATATGGTGTGTTTAGTTGTGACTAATGAGTCCCACTAAGGTGTGTATATAACCAATAAATTATGTTTAGGACCAATGATGGCCCAATAAGGTGTGTTTAGTAGGGCAATGAGGGTCGGTTAGAACCAATAAGTCCTAGTAAGGTGTGTATATAACCAATAAGTTGTGTTTAGGACCAATGATGGCCCAATAATGTGTGTTTAGTTGGGACTAATGAGTCCCACTAAGGTTTGTATATAACCAATAAGTTGTGTTTAGGACCAATGATGGCCCTATAAGGAGTGTTTAGTAGGGCAATGAGGGTCGGTTGGGACCAATAAGTCCTAGTAAGGTGTGTCTTATATAACCAATAAGTTGTGTTTGGGACCAATGATGGCCCAATAATGTGTGTTTAAGGGCAATGAGGGTCAGTTGGGACCAATGAGTCCCAATAAAGTGTGTATATAACCAATAAGTTGGGTTTACGACCAATTATGGCCCAATAAGGTGTGTTTAGTTGGGACCAATGAGTCCCACTAATGTGTGCATATAACCAATACGTTGTGTTTAGAACCAATGATGGCACAATAAAGTGGGTTTAGGGACAATGAGGGTTAGTTGGCACCAATGAGTCCTAATAAGGTGTTTATATAACCAATAAGTTGTGTTTACGACCAATTATGGCCCAATATGGTGTGTTTAGTTGGGACTAATGAGTCCCACTAAGGTGTGTATATAACCAATAAATTATGTTTAGGACCAATGATGGCCCAATAATGTGTGTTTAGTAGGGCAATGAGGGTCGGTTAGAACCAATAAGTCCTAGTAAGGTGTGTATATAACCAATAAGTTGTGTTTAGGACCAATGATGGACCAATAAGGTGTGTTTAGTTGGGACTAATGAGTCCCACTAAAGTTTGTATATAACCAATAAGTTGTGTTTAGGACCAATGATGGCCCTATAAGGAGTGTTTAGTAGGGCAATAAGGGTCGGTTGGGACCAATAAGTCCTAGTAAGGTGTGTCTTATATAACCAATAAGTTGTGTTTAGGACCAATGATGGCCCAATAATGTGTGTTTAAGGGCAATGAGGGTCCGTTGGGACCAATGAGTCCCAATAAAGTGTGTATATAACCAATAAGTTGTTTTTACGACCAATTATGGCCCAATAAGGTGTGTTTAGTTGGGACCAATGAGTCCCACTAATGTGTGCATATAACCAATACGTTGTGTTTCGCACCAATGATGGCACAATAAAGTGGGTTTATGGACAATGAGGGTTAGTTGGCACCAATGAGTCCTAATAAGGTGTATATATAACCAATAAGTTGTGTTTACGACCAATTATGGCCCAATATTGTGTGTTTAGTTGGGACTAATGAGTCCCACTAAGGTGTGTATATAACCAATAAATTATGTTTAGGACCAATGATGGCCCAATAAGGTCTGTTTAGTAGGGCAATGAGGGTCGGTTAGAACCAATAAGTCCTAGTAAGGTGTGTATATAACCAATAAGTTGTGTTTAGGACCAATGATGGCCCAATAATGCGTGTTTAGTTGGGAATAATGAGTCCCACTAAGGTTTGTATATAACCAATAAGTTGTGTTTACGACCAATGATGGCCCTTTAAGGAGTGTTTAGTAGGGCAATGAGGGTCGGTTGGGACCAATAAGTCCTAGTAAGGTGTGTCTTATATAACCAATAAGTTGTGTTTAGGACCAATGATGGCCCAATAATGTGTGTTTAAGGGCAATGAGGGTCCGTTGGGACCAATGAGTCCCAATAAAGTGTGTATATAACCAATAAGTTGTGTTTACGACCAATTATGGCCCAATAAGGTGTGTTTAGTTGGGACCAATGAGTCCCACTAATGTGTACATATAACCAATATGTTGTGTTTAGGACCAATGATGGCACAATAAAGTGGGTTTAGGGACAATGAGGGTTAGTTGGCACCAATGAGTCCTAATAAGGTGTTTATATAACCAATAAGTTGTGTTTACGACCAATTATGGCCCAATATGGTGTGTTTAGTTGGGACTAATGAGTCCCACTAAGGTGTGTATATAACCAATAAATTATGTTTAGGACCAATGATGCCCCAATAAGGTGTGTTTAGTAGGGCAATGAGGGTCGGTTAGAACCAATAAGTCCTAGTAAGGTGTCTATATAACCAATAAGTTGTGTTTAGGACCAATGATGGCCCAATAATGTGTGTTTAGTTGGGACTAATGAGTCCCACTAAGGTTTGTATATAACCAATAAGTTGTGTTTAGGACCAATGATGGCCCTATAAGGAGTGTTTAGTAGGGCAATGAGGGTCGGTTGGGACCAATAAGTCCTAGTAAGGTGTGTTTTATATAACCAATAAGTTGTGTTTAGGACCAATGATGGCCCAATAATGTGTGTTTAAGGGCAATGAGGGTCAGTTGGGACCAATGAGTCCCAATAAAGTGTGTATATAACCAATAAGTTGTGTTTACAAGCAATTATGGCCCAAAAAGGTGTGTTTAGTTGGGACCAATGAGTCCCATTAATGTGTGTATATGACCAATACGTTGTGTTTCGCACCAATGATGGCACAATAAAGTGGGTTTATGGACAATGAGGGTTAGTTGGGACCAACGAGTCCTAATAAGGTGTATATATAACCAATAAGTTGTGTTAACGACCAATTATGGCCCAATATTGTGTGTTTAGTTGGGACTAATGAGTCCCACTAAGGTGTGTATATAACCAATAAATTATGTTTAGGACCAATGATGGCCCAATAAGGTCTGTTTAGTAGGGCAATGAGGGTCGGTTAGAACCAATAAGTCCTAGTAAGGTGTGTATATAACCAATAAGTTGTGTTTAGGACCAATGATGGCCCAATAATGTGTGTTTAGTTGGGACTAATGAGTCCCACTAAGGTTTGTATATAACCAATAAGTTGTGTTTACGACCAATGATGGCCCTTTAAGGAGTGTTTAGTAGGGCAATGGGGGTCGGTTGGGACCAATAAGTCCTAGTAAGGTGTGTCTTATATAACCAATAAGTTGTGTTTAGGATCAATGATGGCCCAATAATGTGTGTTTAAGGGCAATGAGGGTCCGTTGGGACCAATGAGTCCCAATAAAGTGTGTATATAACCAATAAGTTGTGTTTACGACCAATTATGGCCCAATAAGGTGTGTTTAGTTGGGACCAATGAGTCCCACTAATGTGTACATATAACCAATATGTTGTGTTTAGGACCAATGATGGCACAATAAAGTGGGTTTAGGGACAATGAGGGTTAGTTGGCACCAATGAGTCCTAATAAGGTGTTTATATAACCAATAAGTTGTGTTTACGACCAATTATGGCCCAATATGGTGTGTTTAGTTGGGACTAATGAGTCCCACTAAGGTGTGTATATAACCAATAAATTATGTTTAGGACCAATGATGCCCCAATAAGGTGTGTTTAGTAGGGCAATGAGGGTCGGTTAGAACCAATAAGTCCTAGTAAGGTGTCTATATAACCAATAAGCAGCAAATTTCTGATCTCAAAATTTAAGTTCTTGATGCTAAACGATTGTTCAACAATGTTTCAAATTCACAAGTTTTCACGAGTTTCCTAGCAAATGATGCAAATTTTGAAAGGATGTTTGATAAAACTGCATCACCCCCTGCTCATATCAAGGAAGCTGTCAAACAAGTGAAGGACCAGGTTGAGGATTTTGATTATTCAAAGATTTCATCTTCGACTTTTGAAGAAACAAAGATTGTGAAGAATAAGAAAAGCAAGAAGAACAAGAAAAAGGTCTTGAAATCTGAGATCTCTCCAGCACCAAAGTTTGTATCTGGTTCGTCA
>JBCNJP010000640.1:0-13456 GCA_039602395.1 Deinandra increscens subsp. villosa
CATTTTAAGGAGTTAAAATGGCTTTGATAATGTTCTTAAAACCCAACAATACGGGTGCCCGGTGACGCTAAAAAAAACTTTTACATTTATTCGAAACTTTACCAACCGGGTTTTAGCAAATCAGAGTTAAAACGGGTTAAACTAGTAATCCATTATGCAACGGAACAAAATGATTTTAGTAATTAAAAACGCGTAAATCTAAAGTGCCGTAATCATGTCAACAGGTTCAGGATTACCAAAAACCACACAGACACCATTTTGCGTTAAACCGATTAACGCGAAAAACAATTACAATAACATAATCGTAATAAAACGTCTAAACTAATAACAAAGTTTAGATATACCTTCGCGGTGAACTAACAAACATTAGAGACACCGAGGGACAACGTTATGATGCTAGGGTTTCACGGAAAGCTGATCCGACCGTTCGGATCAAATCGTTTGGCAAATTGCCAAAGCCGTCTCTAAATGATTCGTCGCATTTCGCAACAATTCGATTTACGGTGGCGACTAGCGAGCACCCATGAAATGAGAGGGTGACGTCGGCTAGGGTTATCCGGGGCGATGAAATGATGACGACAACGAAAGCTCTCACCCGCGACGACGTAACAACGACGAAGAAGCAAGGTGGTAATGGCGTCGCGGTGAAACAGAGAAAACTAGGTCGTGACGACGACCTATGGCGGTGGCGGTGGTGGCTCCAAGGAAGAGGGATGGCGGCGGTGGTGATGCTCTCTGATGAGGAACTCTAACATGGGACGATTCATAATGTTGTCTCGAAGATCGCTGGCAGCTAGGGTTCCCAAAGGGAAGGGGTGGCGATGTATGTGGTGGCGTGGGAGAGGGAGACGAGACAGAGAGAGAGAGAGAGAGAGAGTTCGTGAGAGGGAGGGCGCAAGTGAGGATTAGGGTTTTTCTAATCCTTGCTTGCTTATTTAATCCCTCGACATTTACCAAACAAGTCCCTCATCAATTTTTCCTAGTCAACGCAAACCACTAACGTTTACGATTAAATTAATAAATCGAGTTTATTAATATATAATCGTAAATCCGAGAACCTATAAACACAAATAACCTTTTATTTGTTTTATCAAATTTCACCACAAACGTTAATCGATTAATCAAAACGTTATTCTCCGTATATTATCGCAAAGATAATTATCCATAATTAAATACATGTTTATTAATCATGAATAAACATTAATTAATTACGTATTTTTGTGATATACCGGTTTACTAATTAAGCAGATTTATATCTCGTTGCCTTTAGTGTAACTCTTTACGGGTCACAACCGGGTCGGGTTCTTGGTGTTGTCGGGTCTGGAATCCATTATCCAATAGAAATAACTACTCCTAAATACATGCATGCGTGGGTAAAACAAAGAAGTGGAAGCCTCTCTTGACTTAGTCTTCCTTTAGATAAACGGGCAGATGGGCTGGTTATGGGTCTGCCCGGATGGATCACATGTGGGCCATGGTGGTGTGTATTAATTTTCCACCCCTTCAAAACTTCCTTGTCCTTGAGGACGGGATGAATTTCCAACGTGGTCGCCAATCATGTCTTCCGGTGGCATTCAGCTCCATTTCAATGGCACGGCTTGATGGGTGCCATGCCGGTCCCCAATCACGCATTCCGTAGTAGATCTTTCTCTATCCATCAAATATAAGGCATGAGTGGTGTGTGGTTCATTGTGGACATGGTGTTTGATCAGTTCAACGGCGGTGATTTAGCTAGAGTTGGTGAGGTAGTTTTGTTAAAGACATGGTTAGTTGTGTGTGTGGAGGACAATAAATATAGATATAGGGGCGAAATGAGGTTATGTTGGTTTCATGGGCTAGTAGAAAATGGAATTTTTGGTGGAGGTTCACGTGAATCGTGGGGCTTTTATTTTGTGTTTGGAGGAAGAAATCAGCTAGTGGTGGTACATAAGGTGGTTTAGGTAGGGGTACTAGTGGAATCAGTAGCTTTGGTGGTGGTGGTGGCGGTGGCGGTATTAATTGGATTTGAAATTAAAATCTACGATAGTAGGATCTATAAAGTGGATCAAGCTACAAAGTACAAGAGAGATGATCGATTAAAATCAATAAACTTGATTAATGTTTTCTCCTGTCTCCTTGTTAGCTTCTAAATGGAAGTATTTAAATGCATGGCTCCTACACTTACCAACTACTATGATCGTGGGATGAAAATGCAAAGGTGGAAATAACTACTCTTGAATACATGCATGCATGGGTAGAACAAAGAAGTGGAAGTCTCTATTAACTTAGTCTTCCTTTAGATAAACGGGCAGACGAGTTAGTTGTGGGTCTGCCCGGAAGGATGAGGTGTGGGCTATGGTGGTCTATATATCTACCAAAGGCAATTGGAATTTAAAGGAATTGAATTTGAATTTGGAATTCAAAGAATTAGAATCTCTAAATATAATTTTTGGGTTTTAAAGGAATTTGCCCGATTAGGCACGTCGGGTGGTAGGACATGTGGGGAAATCCTAGTTGGATCAGGCAATAGGCCAGTCAGATCAGGTCCCAGAGCGACACGAGTACGGTAGCCGGGTTGTGACAACTAAGAAATTTTTTCTTTCTTTTGTCACCAACTTGTTAACCATGTTATTCAATTTTCGGGACGAAAATTCTTCAACAAGGGGTTACTGTGAGAATCCGTATTTTCAGTTCTTTTTCCTAGCATTAACTGAACGTAAAATGTATTAAATGTTATGTGAACATTTATTTGTGGACTTTAACAATTAGGGTTTTGCGTAGTCATCACGATACGAGCATGCACGTAAGTTAAACGTTTGATATTCTACGATTTCACTATTTATGATTTTATGTGATATATATGTATATGTATTCACGTAATTTATTCTATGTTTTTATGTGACAATGTGTCACGTAACTATACGTATACTTTATCATTTCGTGTGGATTAATCTATAAAGATAAATTTGCAATCTTTGATTTTATGTGAACGCAAATAAATAATTGAGGAATATTATTTATGATTTTGTGTGACGATCTAACATTTATAACTTTATAAAAACGTCACGTTCAATATATCTTGGTTCACACACGTACTCTCATCGTCTAAAGTTTTGATCCCGTTAACTTCGTTAGAGTCCGTTAGCAGTTTTAAAACTCGAGGGACCAGTTTTATCAATCTTCAAACTTTCTTTTAATAAATAAACTTGGGAGGACTAGCATCGTAATTATTAAAACCTAAACCCCTAAAGTTGTAACTTAAGAGGGACTAATGTCGTCATTTGCTCAAACTCAATTTTGAGTGCACATACATAAATAACGTTTTTTTTCCAATTCCGATAACCGTCATGCATTACTTCCGATTATCAATCTCCACGGCTATGAACCCCATCGGTCACCCTTAAACTTGAACCAACAAAATCAGTCAATCTCAATCATTTGTGCACAAAAGAACATCGAGCTCTCAAAACACTCTCAAGAATCATTGCTGGAAAAAAAGAGATCGACGAACCATCTGCAAGCCTTCGATCACCTTGATTTTCTGTTTAATCACCGATTACCATTGTTTAAACCTTCTCCAACCATCTGCAATTCACTGGTCGATCGTGTACAACTTCTGCTCAACCTGTTGCCACCACGAAACACCGCCCGAAGAGGAAGTCACGATCAGATCGTATCCTATGAACTCCATCTTCATCCATCGAGCTTCGGTTTCTGTCTTCACGTAAGGTACGAACTGAGACCCAGGTCCTTGCACGATTCACGCATTTCTGTTACGTTTTTACAAGGTCTGGTGGTTATGGAGGTTGAGACGATTAGGGTTCGTTTGATGAAGAAGATGACACAACGTGATAATAATCCATATATATTCTTAACCGGACTTTAAACAATAACTCCGGCTGCCCCAATGGTTAATGCTCTCGTGTTCAATAGTTAGGTCGCGTGTTCGAACCCTACAACCATCCTTTGTTCTTTTTAAATACCGAGTTGACGCATATCTATATATGTAAATTGAATTTAAACAACAAATTCTAATTGTCTTAGTGGTTTGGATGGTTGGCTATTGAACTGGAGGTCACGGGTTCTAACCTAGTGACCGAGACTAATAACCGATCGTTTGTAGCGTTGTTTTTGGACCCGTAGACTTCTTGATGTTGTTGTTTTGATCATTGTTCGGTTATTATATATAACACACGTTTTTTTGTCATTATATATATATATATATATCATAAGTGTTTGGAATATATATATACATATAGTGTATATGGATATATATATATATTTATATATAAGTATTGATGGTTATAAACCGAGCATCTTTGTAAACTATATATAGTGGAAAATGCGTATATAAATGGTACATTTATTGTCACTACGTTATTTATAATTTTAAACGTTGGATATACTTATATAGATATTTGTAAATATGAATATATATGTTTTATTACTTGATTTTATAAAGATAAAATCGTATATTTGGTTATGTATATATATATATATACATATTTTATTATTCGATTATATGGTCGTATTTTATTGGTTAATAATATACTTTTCGTTGATTGTTCATATTTGTCATGATTATGCCAATTTGCCTTCATCGACTCGTTTTGGGTTTATGATATTTGTCATGTCATAGTTGACATCGTCTATCTTCCATCGTTGGTCTAGACGTGGTCGTTTTCTAGTCGAACACACACTCATATTATTGTGCTCGTTAGGTGCTTGTTAAATTATACGAGACATGCTAATTGTTACTTGCTGTTGTTATTTATCTGGAATTGCTGTGCACCCAAAAGTGAGTTTCATGGCCCCACTTTACTTTGTTCTTTTGGGGGAGAGAACATGCAAAATTACTTACTGTTTTTATACAGCTTTTATATATCCAACATATCACATGTACTAGATTTGCTTGACACCAAAAACTAAGTCCTTACAAATCAAACTGTTAATTGTGAAAAGCGAGGTAACGTTGAGTAGTACTACTGGGGTTTGAAAAACCCCTCTCAGCGGGCACGTGATGCACCACCTGACTTGTAGTCGGGCTGAGAGCAATATTAGCCTAAACGTACCATTGTTTCTGGTGGGACACTGGGAAGGCAAAACACGTAAGGAGGGTTCCTACAACTTATTAGTTAGCCTCGGTTGCGAACTATCTAGTGACATGAACTTTAGGCTAGCTACCTACGATATGGAAATATAGCAAAACATTACAACTTATCCATGGACTTTAAACTATTGTGTCCATTGGCGAAAAACTTGACTGTGAATATCAAAACCTGTGAACTCACCAACCTTTGGTTGACACTTTCTTTCAAACATGTTTCTCTCAGGTCACAGGTGTTCGAGTATCACGAGTACGCATGCATGAGTCTTTGAAACACTTTGTGTCTTTGGACAAGTCACGTCACCTTGGGTGACGATGTTTTTACTTAGATTTCTATTTGTATTTACGCTTCTGCATTTGTAAACCTCCGAATTTATATTTTAATGAAATATGAAACATCTTTTTATTAATTAGTGGTCGTTTGGTGTAACTAATTATTTTGGTCAAAAATCAACAAAGTGATTTCGTATTCCAAACTTAGAATGTGAGGTAGTGTGCTTGATTATCAAAATGAAGGAATATCAAAGTACGAATGTTGACACGATGATGTAACGAGGGAAAATCTAGAATCCTTAGTGTTTCATCTAAGAATCCTGGCAAAAAACCTCGGGAGCCGGCCTGAAGAGCCTGCTTCCTAGCAATTTTATTGATAAGAAATAAGAAATTACAAGTGTTTTGGAGGTTTGATCGATCGACACTAAGTGTTACAATGATGGTAAGCTATCGGAGCTAAAGTGTATCGGTGGTGTGTGTCCCTAAGTCGATCGAATCCTTGATTATATAAGGATTACAAAAATAACAAACTATCCGGGATTCCCGGGATCCTATCGTCCAACTAACACGATTGTTAGAGCCCTCTTCGTTGGAGCAGCCTGCCACCTCCGAGCATCCTGGATGTTGATAATCTGTTTTTATTCGCATCCCCTAAGTCCAACTCTTCATTCTCCCTAAAGGATCTTGATCACTTTCTCAAAATCAAGAAGGAACAGTTGGAGCAGCCTGCCACCTCCAAGCCGCCTGTCAGCCGGCCGAAGGCCTCGGCTTCCAAGAAGTGGAAGACCATTGAGACTACCGTGTACCTAGAGAATTTTGAGGATCTTGCTCCTTCTGAGGTCAGCAACAAGACTCTCTCGATGCAGGCCATGGTCAACCTGGTAAGAATCTTTAATTGTAAGGAATATCGCTTTGAAGATTTCCGGCTGAAAGCCAATTTTGAGCAGTTCCGGCTGAAGTTGAAGTTTGAGCGGAAATCTCAAGTTCAAGCAGAACTTGCAGTTCAATCGGAAGAAGCCATTTTGTCCTATAGCGAATATTCTGGGTGAACTCGATTATCCACCAGATAATGAGTTCAACCGGACTTTTCCTGAGAAGTCTTTTCAGTCGTCAAATCCTGCAAAAAGCTTCTCGGTTGCTTCCAAATCTATCAAAGGCGCTCTCCGAAAGTAGTATGTTGCTGTTCACAAGCACGATATTCCATATGTCGAAGATTATTCTTTTGGTAGTTTGTATTTGACTTTTGTTTAATGGTTTAGATTAAATCGTTTGAGATCAATGGCTCTCATTGTGTAATGTAAGTGTTTGAATATCTTGCGTGTGAACTGTTTTGGTCAAAAAACTGTCTAAGCAATTAGTTGATCAAACTTTGTAAGTGAGGTAGTGTGTTTGATGAATTTGGCAAGGAAAATGTAAGTTTAGATGTTGACACAAGGTTGTAACGAGGGAAAAATCCAGGAATCCCTGAGTATCCTCAAGGATCCTAGCAAAAAACCTCGGGAGCCGGCTTAAAGTGCCTGCTGCCTCATACTTTTATATAATGGAAATTGTTCAAGTACAAATGAAGTGAGCTCGTATTCTAAGTGTTACAGAGAGTTTTGAGAAAAAATGTTATGTGTTGTGTGCAGCCCTAGAGCTCGATATATATTAAGGATTACATAATAACTAACTCCCTAAGAATTAGCAACTAATCCCACGTCGCCTAGCTAGCCGTTAGAGTCCACTTGGTCCACGTTTTCTGTTAGTTGACCGAGTCTTTAGGACACGTGTGTCATATCGAGAGTCATCTGCCAAAAAAAAAACAAAACAAAAGGAAAGTAATCGTTAGCTATAAATAAAATTCAGGATCCTTACAGTGAAGTGCTTATGAGCCTCTGCGAGCTGTTCAAGATATCCTGAGATCTGGTACCAAAAATTGCCCCCAAATTTTTGGCGGATGTCGCATGTGAGCCAGCTGTCAAGAATTTGAATTTTCTAGCCTTATCACTAACGTAATCTTGATCAAAAGGAAATTAATTCGACCCAACTCCTAAGCGAAGTTCCCGTTGGCATCTTTACCTTTAAAAGCTTTATCCTTCCTTCATTTTCTTCACATCTCTTTCGGAAACCCTAGAGCTTCTCCGATCTCCACAGGTCAGTTCCTTTCTCTTCTTCTTCTTTAGTTCTTTTATGATGGGCAAGAAGATACTCTGTTCTAGCGCCATCATCCCCGATAATATGGACAGTTTTGATGGCCTCCCTCCTGTTGTAGCAGCCAACAAGCTGCTTTCTCTGCAAGCTGTTGTGAAAATTGTAAGTGTACATAAATAATAGAGAAGTATGTTAAAATTCGAGATAGAATACTTCCCTTGCTGATTCTGATCCACTTGATTTGATGTAGGGTATTGATAAACTGAGCCATGAGGTAATCGAGCTAGAAGGCAAGCTGGAAGCAGCCGAGCAGAAGCTTGAAGCTGCTGAACTTAAACTTGATGAAGCCCTGCTACGAATTGAGCAAATGGGTAAAATTGCTGCTAGAAAGAACCGCTATCATGAGAAGCAGCTCAAGGAGCAGGAGGATGCTACTGCTCAAGCCTTGAAGCTGGCTGATAAGAATGCAAAGTCCTCAGCCGCCATCAGTGTACTCGAGTTCATGATCGAGATGGCCACTAATGCACAGGCTGAAGGCTTCAATCCCGAGAGCTGGCCGGTTCAGGATTGGAAGGAGAGCTTCGAGAGGTTGAAGGCTGAGAGGGACGAGGCTGCTGGAAAGGTTGTTGAGGGGGCTGAGCTGGAGATCATGGTGGTAGATAAGGATGCTGGTGTTAGGAAGGACAAGGGCAAGGAGGTGGAAGCTGCAGTGGAGAAGGTGTGCGATGAAGGCAATCTTGACTAGGTCGGAGCCCACATTTTTTTAATCAGTTGGTTGGTGATTTTCAAACAATGATGTGGTGAAACTAAGACAATGGTAGGTTAACTCATAGAAGCTTGGATGGAGGGACCTTGAGTTTCAAGGCGAAGTCCAAGATTCTAAGACAATATTTTGCTATAGTTGGCCTCAGGTGGAGGGATCTTGGGTTCCAAGACGAAGCCTGGGGTCAACTTCTTTATTTTCCTGCATGACGAACATAATCTAGTAGCATTTTGACCATCATGGTGTGTTGTTCGTATTTTGATTATGTTGCAAATTCTGAAAAACAGTTCAGTGAGGATCCTACAGGATGCTCAGTATCCTTACTTAATTTAAAAACTTAAGATTTTACAAAACATGTTAAAATTAACAAACCATGATGTTACCCAACATTCAGTTAGTGATAAAAACGTATAATATCTGCATTACCAATGTCACCTGTTCGAGAATCTTCCAACTGTTAAGATAGTCAAGATCCTTGAGGATCCTCAGGAATCCTTAAGATAGACTTGATGAAATCCTGATAAGTCTTGAGTACTTAGGAATGAGTCAAACAGGGGTCAAGCCCATCTTAATCTTTTGAGGCATAAGGTGCCTTATAAATCTTGGGTCTAAGCCAACTGGGGTCAAGCCCATAAACTTTTGAGACATGAATATGTCTGAACCTTAGTTAATGTGGAAACATTAAGAGCCTTTGTTAAACTGAGGTCAAGCTCAAAAACACTTGGGACTAAGCCAACTGGGGTCAAGCCCATAAAACTTGAGAGACACGAAAGTGCCTAAACCTTTGTTGACATGAAAATGCCAAAAACCTTAGGACCTTTTTGGGATGGCACGTCTGCCACCCATTTTTGAGATGCACTCTATGGCCAACAATGATGAAATTATCAGCCACCCTTAGATGGACTGGTCGCACCACCTTGAACCATAGGCCACCATCGTGCACTCCTGGCGAGGGTCATGCGCTCCAGGCGATTCCCATTAGTGAACGAGGAGGTGAAAACCTCCTAAACCTTTGACTGCATTCAGAATGCTTTAGACTTAGAAGAGGTGATCAGCCTCTAGCTTCTGACAGGATGCTCGGAACTTCTGCAAAACACTCAAGGCTTGGTGAGGGGTGGGTGTTAGCTTAGCTAAAACCCCTCCGATGCCTAAGTCAGTAACCACTTCATAAAGATAATAATATGAAATTGGAATAATAATCAAAGACATACCTGAAGTTTTTGAAGCTTAAACGAGGCTCCTTTGGGAAGCTCAGAGGATCCTGAGGGCACTTACATAAAATATGACTTTAGATGAATTGCGTTCCAGGCTCTTGGGAGCAGCTCACCTTCCATAGTAGCCAATCTATATGCCCCCTTTCCAGCTTCTGAATCAACTAAGTAGGGACCCTCCCACTTAGGTGCAAGCTTCCCATCAGCTGGATTGGTAGTATTCTGAAAAGCCTTTCTAAGTACCAGGTCTCCTACTTGAAACCTTCTGATCCTGAGGTTCTTGTTGTAGGACCTGGCCATCCTTTGCTGGTATGCCGCCATTTTAAACTTTGCAAGATCTCTGATTTCGTCAACTGTTTCAAGATCTTCAAGGAGCTTCTGATTGTTAGCCTCAAGATCCCAACAACTTGTTCTAGCAGTCGGCATCACCATTTCAGTAGGGATCACAACTTCTGAACCAAACACCAAGGAGAATGGCGTCTGCCCAGTAGCACTTTTGGAAGTTGTTCCATCAGCCCATAACACAAATGGGAGCTCTTCAGCCCATTTTCCCTTTTTGGCTCCTAGCTTCTTCTTAAGGTTGTTGATGATGATCTTATTACTTGATTCTGCTTGACCATTAGCTTGTGGATGCACAGGAGTTGAAGTCACCATATTGATGCCCCATGCCCCACAAAAACCAGTTTTTCTTTTACCAATAAACTGAGACCCATTGTCACATACTATTTCTGATGGAATTCCAAATCTTGTCAGGATATTCCTTTTAATGAAGGAGATCACCTCCTTCTCTCTAACTTGAACAAATGCTTCACCTTCAATCCACTTAGAGAAATAATCTGTCTTTGCCAGCATAAAGACTTTTCCCCCGGGTGCTGTGGGCAGCATGCCAACTATGTCCATACCCCACTTCATGAATGGCCATGGGGATGATATTGAGTGGAGCGGCTCAGTAAGCTGATAGAGGATGTTGCTGTGCCATTGACACGCATCGCACTTTTGAAACATGAGCCATTGCATCCTTCTTCATAGTGGGTCAGTAGTATCCTATTCTTAACACTTTGGAAAACAGTGATCTGCCCCCAGCGTGATTGCCACAATATCCCTCATGAATATCCTGGAGTACTGCATACGCTTCGGGCTGTTCCAGGCATCTCAAGTATGGACCTGCACGATATTTCTTCTATAAGATACCATTTATTATTGTATATGGGATTACCTTTGTCTGGAAAATCCTGGGATTCTCGTTCTTGGGGATTTCTCCTTCTTAGATAAACTTCTTGATGGGATATGTCCAGGATCCTTGAGGATCCTGAGAATCCATCACTTCTTGATCTTTATCTGTTGTGACATCATTAACCTCCAGTTCTTCAATAAACGGGGTTAGGATGTGAGTTATGGGAATCTTGACACCTTCTGGAATCCTTAGAGACGATGCTAAGTTTGCCAAAGCATTAGCTTCTGCATTCTCCTCTCTAGGCACCTGTGATATGCTGCAATTCTCAAAAGATAATGCTAATTTTTTGACAAGGTCTAGATATTTGGTTAGTCTTTCGCCTTTCACTGCATAGGATCCATTAAACTGGTTAGTTAATAATAAGGAATCAATAAAAACTCGAATGTGTTGGATACCCATATCTCTAGCTAGTTGTAATCCTGCAATTAAAGCCTCATACTCGGCTTCATTATTAGTAGCCTTAAATTCACAATGTTTAGATAGATGTATAATGTCCCCCTGTGGCGATTTTAGCAATGCATCCAATCCTGTTCCACTGAAGTTAGAGGCTCCATCTGTGTATAATATCCAACTGCCTGAAGTTTAGCTCCTTGAACTCTAGTTCAACTTCCGGCAGTACGTCACTGCTGAAATTAGCCACAAAGTCCGCAAGAGCTTGAGACGTTATTGCTCTTGGTTCATATATGATGTCATAGTCACTGAGTTTAACTGCCCATTTCGCCATTCTTCCTGACATTTCTGGCTTTCTCAAGACACACTTAATAGGATAGTTAGTTTTCACATAAATAACATGAGTTTCGAAGTAATGCCTTAACTTTTGAGAAGCCATAACAAGCGTTAAAATTAATTTGTCTAAGCAAGAATACATGGTCTCAGCATCTAATAATGTTTTGCTTACATAGTATACTGTCAGGACCGATTTCTAGCTATTTAACATCATTTGATTCATCACACGAGTGCGGAAATCACGTGTGATGATCATTCTTGGTTGAATCAGCAACATTGCATTGCCATCGCCTCTGAAACTCAAGGAAGAACACCAAGAACACACACACAAACACACAGTGCTCCTCAGGAGGTTCTCTCAAGGCTTAATTAGGGTTTCCTAAGGATTCCTATTTATACCCAATGAGGAGCACAAGTGTCAATGCACAGAATACAAGGAGAATCACACGTCTCATCAAGAAATCATTAAATTCGTCTAACACTTTTGTCAGATCGTTAAGATGTACAGGTCAGATCGTTAGTCTCAGTAAGCTGGTCGGTAAGATGCACAGGCCAGATCGTTAAGCTACTTGGCAGATCGTTAAACAACTTAGCAAGTCGTTAACTAACAAGGCTGGTCGTTATCATCAAGCCAGGTCGTTAATATCTAGCCAGATCGTTAACATCTAGCCAGATCGTTAACATCTAGTCAGATCGTTAACACTAATGTATCTCATCGTTAAGGCTCTTTGAGACAAACAGATCGTTAAGTACAACATGGGCAAGTCGTTAAGACATGAGGGCAGATCGTTAAGTAGACAAGAGGAGGCAGGTCGTTAAGTACATTTCTCAGGCAAGTCGTTAAGGCAAAATATACTCAAGTCGTTAAGACCTTTGAGCAAATCGTTAATCACAACAAGGGTCAAATCGTTAAGGGCATAACAGCCTGATCGTTAAGAACAACTCAAACCTGAAAAATATTCTAAGTGTTGAACAACCTATCAAACATACAAACACAAGATTAACACACATGTAAATCAAGCTGAACCAGCATATGATAAAGAACAAACATACAAAATAAGTATTCAAAGTTCAATGTCAACTAAGTTATTACAAACTGAAATATTCAAAATACATAGATAGCAAAATACATGTTGGTTCTGCAGCTTCACCTGTGATCTTGTACTTGGGTTCGCGTGTTCGTGTTATCACCAACCTCCAGGTTCCAACAATTCCCCCTTTGGTGGTAATACGAACAACCTCCATCATCATCATCTTAACTGTCCAAGAAGCTTTAATAGGAATCGCCAGTATCTCCTAGCCAACCTGTTGTACTTGCGGTCATTGCAGTAGATTTGGGTTTCCCAGAGCACCCAAAGATCTTTTCTTGCAAATTTCTTCAGATCTGAGTAGTGCCACATTTCAAGTTTCCTGTCTGGCCCTCTGCACAAATGACTTATCCCTCGACTGTCTATTTCCCATCTTTCCAAGTTTGCCAGACTTTCAGTTTTCATCCTTCCGGCGTTAATACATTCCCAACTCCACCATTTAAGGAACAGTAGGAAGTAGTTTGCATCAACAACCTCATAGGGCTTCAGTCTGGGTGGAACTGTTTCAAGACGACCATAAAAGATCCAACGCAAGTAGCAAATGGGCAACAACCTGAGTTCAATTGCAGCAAAGAGTCTGATTGGTTCAGCATTTTCACGTTCAATCACCAACTCATGTGTCTGAGCACTGTAGTACTAATCCTTGATTGGATTCTTCTTCAGATTACCCTCAATCTTCTTAGTCTTTATGTTCTTGCTTATGTTGGAGTAGATCTGCTTGTAAGGGACTTTAGCTCGTCTCTTCTGTCTAACGGAAGTAAACCTTGAAATTCTCGGATGTCACAATTTGCCCCCTGTTAAAAACTTTAAATAGTACACACACAAAGTTTTAAGGGTTTGGAACTTAGTCAAGCTAAGCGGCTCATCCCCAAGCCGATTTTATTAACTAAATAAAAAGTTTCAAAGTTACAGTTAAATTACAACATATAAATCACCTAGAATGAT
>JBCNJP010000645.1:0-13704 GCA_039602395.1 Deinandra increscens subsp. villosa
TTGGGACTTTTTCTTTCCCTTTATCTGCTTGAGATGAAGCTTGAACAGAACTGGTTGCGGCTGACTCAGTGGGTTCAAAAGATTTTGTTGGAGATATGGTGGGTGGTTTCATGGCTTGTGGTTGTGGGGTTGAAGAAGTGGAGTATTTAGGTGGTGATGAAGGTTGATTATACTTCCAAGTAGGTGGGCAGGGTTTAGGCTTAGCAGGGGTGATATCAGTCCAGTTATCTAACCTGTATTTTGGATGAATAAACTTAGGCTTGGTAGATCTGGATCCCCTGGGCCTAGGATTCATTCCCCTGGGTCTATGGGAGTAAAATCTGGAAGATGGAATGGGAACACGGGAGGCTGATTGCTTGAGTCTTTCCAACAAGTTGGAGGGGAGAGACTCAGCAAGTAGGTCAGATTCTTCAAAGGGTTCTGGCTTAATGTATGTAGATGAGGGGTTACCTGTGACTGTCTCAGATGGCAAGGGCATTTGGAGACTTGGGATCACAGCAAACTCTGCTCCTTTCACTTGTTTGAGCAGCTCATCTACAATTTTACAAGTATCTTTAGCCTTCATCTTCTCTACTTCAGCAGCAGGCTTGAGACATCTGATGATAGCACATCTCTTGATCCTTTCCAATAGCTCCAGGTTGTCTAAACTCTTGTTTAAGACAGTTGGCATTCTGGAAGCTATGTTGATCAGCCTGTTTTTCTCCTGTTCATCTAATTTAGCAAGGTCGTAGACCTGCATTCTCCATTCAATTGACCTCTTCCTTGCTTCATCTATCATTCCTTCAACCACAAAATCATTAGAGAAAAGATCTAGATCTGCCAAGAATTTGTTGTATTGTATGTTTGATTTGGCTTCTTCTGATCTTATTCTGGATTGATTATCTTCCCAGTCATGGACGAAATCTTCTTCAACTAGATCATCCATAGTCTCTTGCTCTTCTGACTGGTCAGAATCAACCATAGTCTCTAATACCCTTGGTTGAGGAGTTATGCAATCCTTACTCTTCTTCAGTTTGATCATCCTCCTTGGTTTGGTTTGTTTCTTTCTTTTAAAGCTCAGGGGAGGTTCTGAGTCGGAGGTGGAATGCATTTGAATCAATGTTTCAGCAATCTCAGCTTCAGTTGAGTTTTCCGGTTGAGTCTCTTCCGGTTGAGATTTTTCCGGTTGAGACTCTTCCGGTTGAACTTCAGCCCGAGATTTTGTACTTGTATCTTTCAATACATTGCTGATTATTTCAGTTGTAGCTTCTTCTCCATTTTCACCTTCAACTTCTTCAGTCTGAGTGACTGAAGCATCATCAACCACATCTTCATGAACCATATCAACAACTGGTTCAGAAGCAATGTTAGTTGTGATCTCATCCACTTTAGATTTGGCAATTGCCTCCTCTTGTGGGATAATCACATTGGTCAAGAAATGCTTGACCTGCAGAATGCTCTCTGGCTGAGCACCTGCAACTAACATTGTTGCTTCAATCATTCCCAACAGGCTTGGGTCCTGTGGAAATACCTTCATGAGTGAGCTCATCTTCACTTTAGTCAACCCATCAGCAACTGAAAAAGGGTCAACATCAGCCAGTTTGAAGGCTGTGTGCCTTACATCTTCAGGTAGAGGCACTGTTTGATCAGGTTCTTCTTCTTCAGTTGTGGTTGCAGCAGCAACAATAATGGGTGTTGGAGGATTAGTCTTCTCCCCCTTTTTGGCAGCATCAGCTTCTACAGCCTGACCTCCAAAAGGAAATGGGTTCAAAGAACTAACCTCAGCAGAATGCTGTGTAACCGGTTGAAATTTTGGTGCAAGGGAAGTTTCCGGTTGAGCAGTTGGGGCTTCAACAGGAACTTCTTGAGCTTGAGCAGCAGCAGAAGATGACATTACAAGGCTGGCAACAGTCGAATTGAGACTGATTACCTGAGCTTGTAGTGATTTGTACAAGGCCTTCAATTCTGTAAGTGTTAAACTATCCTCAACTGGAATTTTACCAGCATCATAGGAAAAAGATGGACCATCAACCCTAGGTTGATCAAGTCCACCACCCTGGTTTTCTTGGCGCCTGGGATTCCCCTCAACTATAGTTTTTCCCTTAGGATCCACTAGGGGATCTTCCGGTTGAACTAAAGTGTGGGTTGCCATGGATTGGGTCTTATGGATGTTACTACCATCATCAAAGTTCAATGAGAACCTTTGAGTGGCAGCAGCCCTTTCCACATGAATCTCATCTAAACTCCTGAGATTCACCTCCTGGGGTGAATGGGGGTTAGATGTAGCAGTGTGAGTGTCACTCAGAATGTTCCCATGTAATGTGGTGCTTGGGTTAATAACACCATCATCTGTGACAACTCTTTCTACATCATCATTCACAGGTGAGAAGTGTGAAGTGTAGGGTGAGAAAGTGGATGGGGATTGTACATCCATATGAAATGACTCCCCCTCAGAAGAAGGTTCATCAACAAGTGTAAATCCCAATTTGGCTGACCCAAATGGCTGTGTGCCAAGGGTTGGTTCAGGGCTGGAGGTAATAGGTTGCAAGAGAGGAGTAGGCTCTTGCACAACCTTTTTGAGCCTTTTGAGCTTTGTAGGCTTTGGGGAAGGGGGGATGATGGGAATTGATGGTGGGTCTGAATCTCTTCTCCTTTTTCTTTTGAAAATTAAGGTTGGCTTATCAGAAGGAGAAGGTGGTTGATCAGTGGTGGGTTCAACAACTGTGGATGGTACAGTGTTGTCCACTGGAGCAAGTTGCTCTTCAGAAGCATGTGTTTCCGGTTGAGAACTAGGTTCTCCCTGTTCAACCGGAATCACCCTTTGGATTGGCATGGGATGGTCAGTGTCCCTCCCAAGGAAAGGCTTCTTGTTGGTGGTTAATTTAGAAAAAGTGTTTTCAGATAATGCTCTTGGAACCAGCATCATGTTTCCTTCTAAATTAAGTTGGGGGTATTTTTCTTGCAAAATGTAAGTTAGAAATCTAGGGTACATGTAAAAAGCAAAATTCTTTGCATTACCCTTTAGAGCATTAAAGATTACAGCAGAAAAGTTGTATACCTCCCCTTTCACCACAGCATAGAATGCAGATGCTTGCTCAGTAGCCATTTCATCAAAACCTGATTTCTTTGGCGAGAGGCACACCATGATAGTGTGAGCCAGAAATCTCCATTTGTAGGGTATTTGACCCTTGTGAACCGTGGCAGTTCCTTCAGTAGCACCACCATAGCCAATTGCGTTGAGCAGGGCCATGTATTGCTTTGGTGTTCTTCGAACATACCCGTTCTGGTCATTTAACTTCAGCAATTCCCTTATCAGCGACTCAGTGATGAGAACAGTTTCCCCCTTTACGGTTGACTTCAGTGTATCTTCCTCCACATCATCAACATCCTTCTCAAGCAGTTGGATGTTCTTCCAAAATTCAGAGAGAATTTCCTCATACATATAAACCGCAACAGTGAGTGCGTGATTCAGATATGACGATTTGAGAAAATTGATCATCCCTGTGAAAGTTTCAGCGTGTGTAGAGTTCACTGGTTCGTCAAGAAACGCAACCAAGTTGTGTTCAAGAGGAAAAGGATCATTCTTTACTGGTTGCTTCCCTTGTGCTTTGGACTTCGGTGCCATTGTTGATTTATTTTGAGAGAGAATTTGGGAGTAGGAAGAAATGGTTCTGAAAATTTCTAGGTTTTCGGATTTTGAACGGTTTCTTGCTTTTGGATTATGAGGAGTGTTGAAGGGGTTGGGGGTATTTAACTGGTGGGTTTAACGATGGGTGACAGTTAACAGCGATGGATAAAGTGCGCTGAGTCACAGGAGAGAGAAAGGAAAAAGTGCAAGTGGGTCCGCAAAAAGTGTGCTTCAGGTGGTTGTATAATACAACCGCCTGTTGCGTGTCTTTTGAATTTAATTCAGATATTTTCTCGAACAATAAATTCAAACACTTTAAATGCACAATCCGCTTGAAAATGTGTGCCTCAACCGGTAAATTAAATAATTCATTTAAAGCAAAAGTTTTCCGGTTGAGATTCAAGCGGAGATTTTTCTCTCCTCACAACAAAATTTCTTTCCGTTTGAAAGTTGATCCGGACAGGTTTCCGGTTGAAAATTTTTCCGGTTGAGATTGTCAACAGGAAATAAAATTTCCGTTTGAAAAATTTTCAAAGTTAAACTGATCTTTCAAATAAAGAATTGTTGTTTCGTTTACCAGTTTCAGAAATTGGGATGGTGTGATCAAAACTTGAGTTTCCGGTTGAAGATGACTTTCCGGTTGAGATTCAACCGGATATGTTGAACTGGAAAGTTCAACCGGAAGATAGAAAAACACTTGATTTTGAAGAATTTCATGTATCAGTTATCATAGCTTAACAGTATGACCTGACTATGATTTGAAAAGGTGTCTAACTGATACAGAGACTGTTCTTTTTCCTTTTCTTTTTGTATCAAGAGACGGGCTCTTTGACACAAAATGGTCTCTTTTATTAAGTTTGTGAAAACAGTTTAATCAGTCAAAGTTCATCATACCAATGGCACTAATGAGATAGAAAAATCTAGCTTCATCAAATGCTTTGGTAAACAAGTCAGCCAATTGTTGATTAGTATGAACTTTAACCATTCTAATTAAATGTTTCTCAGCACAATCTCTAATAAAATGGTACCTGATGTCAATGTGTTTTGCTTTTGAGTGTTGAACAGGGTTGTTTGTGATTGAGATGGCACTGTTGTTGTCTGCAAGAATAGGAGTTTCCATGAACTTGATGCTGTAATCCAACATTTGATTCTGAATCCATAAGACTTGACTGCAGCAGCTTGATGCGGCAATATATTCAGCCTCAGCAGTAGAAGTAGATACATAGGTTTGCTTCTTGCATTGCCAAGACACAAGTCTTTCTCCTAAAAATTGGCATCCTCCAGTAGTAGACTTCTTATCTAAGTTGCAGCCAGCATAATCACTATCAATGTAAGCTTTGAGGGAGAAATCTGAATTCTTTGGATACCACAACCCAAGCTTTGGTTGTCCTTTGAGATATCTAAAAATTCTCTTTACTGCTAACATGTGTGATTCCTTTGGTTGACACTGGTATCTAGCACATAAACAGACACTAAACATGATGTCAGGTCTGCTAGCTGTGAGATAGAGCAGTGATCCAATCATTGCCCTGTAGAGATGAACATCCACTGGCTTTCCACTTAAGTCACTGTTTAACTTGTGGGAAGTGGAGATGGGGGTTCTTGAAGTTGAAACAGACAGCATGTCAAATCTTTTTAGCATATCTTGAATATATTTTGACTGATTCAAGAATATTCCATTGGCAGTTTGCTTCACTTGTAATCCTAAGAAGAAATTTAGTTCACCCATTGAACTCATTTCAAACTTAGATTGCATCAGACCTTCAAACTCTTTGCATAAGGCAGCATTGGATGAACCAAAGATGATGTCATCAACATAGATTTGTACCATCAAAGTATCTTTGCCATCAGATTTCACAAAAAGTGTTTTGTCAATAGCTCCTCTCTTGTAACCATTCTCTAGGAGGTAGTTTGAAAGAGTTTCATACCATGTCCTAGGAGCTTGCTTGAGACCATATAAAGCCTTGATTAGCTTGCATACCTTGTTGGGGTGATGAGGGTCTTCAAAGCCTGGAGGTTGCTTGACATACACATCCTGTTCCAAAAGACCATACAGAAAGGCACATTTGACATCCATTTGAAATACCAGAAAGTTTTTGAAAGCAGCATAGGCAAGAAATATTCTGATTGCTTCAAGCCTGGCCACTGGAGCAAAAACTTCATCATAATCAATGCCTTCTTCCTGTGTGTAACCTTGAGCTACAAGTCTTGCCTTGTTTTTGATCACTATTCCTCTGTCATCCTTCTTGTTTCTGAATACCCATTTGGTGCCAATTGGTTCTTCACCTTCAGGTAGGTCTACCAATTCCCAAACCTTCTGTTTATTGATCTGAAACAATTCCTCTTGCATTGCCTCTACCCAGCTTTCATCTTTCAGAGCATCATTGATCTTTGTGGGTACTTCTTGAGACAGAAATGCAGCATGTAGGCAAATGTTTGCATCAATAGACTTGCTTCTTGTCAACACAGGAGCTGACAAGTCTCCTATAATATTCTCCCTTGGATGATTCTCACTAACTCTTCTATTAGTGAACATTGGGAATTCATGGCTTCTACCATTGTGAGGAATATTGAGCTGAGGTAATAACTTAATATTGTTGATTTGTGATGTAGGATCTGAAACTTCTTGAGAACTGGGGACTGAATCTGAGATTAGATGCTCAAAACTGTACTCATTTGACCCAGCATCAGTTGAATCATTGGATTCATTGTTCTCAAAATTTGCTGAAAAATTGTTTTCCGGTTGAGTGACAACCGGAGATTCTACTGTCACAGGATCCGTTTGAACTTCAACCGGAAGTTCAACCGGATGAACTTCTGCATCAGCAATAACAATTTCAGAGACTTTCTTTGAATTGTTGGGTGTCACAGGCTTGGTGCTGATTGATGAAAAGAAGTTAGGTCGCATTTGCAGTCCCTTGGTATTCATCTGCCAGATACTCTCAGCTGATCTCATGTGATTCTGCTTATGTTCCTGTTCCTGCACTGTTGAACTTAATGGCTTCTCAATGGTAAAATTGAAAGCAGAGGTTAGTGCATCTATATCAAATAACCAATCCGGTTGAGATACAAAGTTGTTAAGAGATTTCTCATTAAAAGTCACATTAATGGTTTCCTCAACAATTTTGGTACTTTTATTGTATACTCTGAATGCTTTTGACACACCAGAATATCCAACAAAATATCCTTCATCTGCTTTTTCAGCAAACTTAGGTAACAACCTATTAGTTATCAAGATAGTAACAGGACATCCAAATGATTTGAAAAAGTAAATGTTAGGTTTTCTACCTCTCCAAAGTTCATAAGCAGTTTTATTTTTACCCTTAACAATCAAAGTCCTGTTTTGGACGTAGCAAGCAGTATTTACTGCTTCTGCCCAAAATATCACAGGTAATTTAGAATCTGCCAACACTGCTCTAGCAGCCTCAATTAATGTCCTATTTCTCCTTTCTGCAACACCATTTTGCTGTGGAGTTCTAGGAGCACTAAATTGTCTAAGAATTCCCTTTTCCTCACAAAATGAGTTCAAAACATGATTTTTTAATTCAGTGCCATTGTCACTTCTGATTGTCTTAACTTTCAGTTTTGCTTGATTTTCCAAAGATACAATTAGTGTTTTTAACAATTCAGCAGTTTCATCTTTTGTGTTTAAGAAAAACACCCAAGTATATCTTGTAAAATCATCAATGATGACAAAACAGTATGACCTTTTTCCCAAACTCATCACTCTAGTTGGACTAAACAAATCCATATGTAAAAGTTCTAGAGGTTGAGTGATAGAAGACTCAGTTTTTGGCTTGAAGGAGGTCTTGTGTTGCTTACCCTTGAGGCAAGAAACACAGTGCTCAGAACAGTTGAACTGCTTGTTAGGAAGACCCTTAACCAAGCCAAGATTCACTATTCTGTTCATGTTCTTGTAGTTAACATGACATAACCTCCTGTGCCATAAATCAGATTCATCCACTGAGGCTTTGGATATAAAGCATGCAATTCCACTTGCTGGAGTGGCAGCAGATAGATCCAAAATATATAGTCCTTCTCTCCTAGGTGCTCTGAGTAACACAAGTTCCTCAGGGATGTTAACACCAGGTTTTAAGACTATTGCCTCTCTCTCAGTAAACATCAAATTCAAATTTTTGTCACACATTTGTGAGACACTAAGTAAATTGAAATTCAATGTATCAACAAAATTTACCTTGTCAAAGGTAAGCTTCCCATTACTAACAGCACCTTGTGCAGTAATGTGTCCTTTTGCACTCCCAAAAGCTACAGGACCTCCGTTTATATTTTTGGGGTTTTCCAATACATGCTTATTTCCTGTCATGTGGCAAGTGCATCCACTATCAACAACCCATAGGCTTTGTTGGCCTTTATTATGCACCTACACACAGAGAAAATTGATTAATTTCTAAAGGGAACCCAAGCCTTTGAGGTCTTGGGCTTGCCAGAAGCATCATAATACTTGTACTCTTTAAGTACTAAAGTATTTTGTATTGGATCCTCATTCAACAGATCATCTTGATCAATGTTCAAGTGTTCAGACTGTTCACTTGTTTGATATTGCCTGTTTGTTTTGCTAAGCCTTCTCTCAGCAATTTTCCTCTCTCTGTATTCCCTATATTTCTTTTGTTTGTTAGTCAAAACCTTTGGCACCTCATTGTGTGAGATGTAGGTTTGATCAACACTAGTTACTGGTGAGATTCTAGCCTTTGGATTTGAAAATTTGTTTGACTGGCTAGATCTCTCACTGTGAAATGCAACAGTGGCATTTCCACTTGAACTAGAGGGAATTTCCGGTTGAGAGTTGTGCTTGTTTTTCACAAAATTTTCTCTAGAGGTGGTCTTGCCTCTAGATGGGTTTCTCCTTCCTTGACCTTCAAAATGGTCATACTCATCAGTAAACTGAACCCTGGGTCGTTGTTTAGGTGCAGTAACTGATCTCAGTGTTTTGGAGCTTTCCGGTTGAACTTCATTTCCGGTTGAAAATTTTTCCGGTTGAAGTTCAGCCGGAACCCTGTTCAATTTTAAGACTGAAAAACTTCCATTTTTGTTGTTCCCAATTAAAACTTTGTTTGACTCAGTATCAAAATATTTCAAAGTGTTACTTCTTACAGGTGAAGTTTTTCCTGTAGATCTTTTCTGAGTAAGAACAGTTTTGGGTTTTAACAAATTTTGGGTTTTGCTCAAAGGATTGAATTTGCACATTGCAGCCATGTGCCCTTTTTCACCACAGAAAACACATTCAAACATTTTCCTTTGGTAAGTGTTTGTGTTTTTGGCTGAATCTTCATTTGTGACCTGGTGGTAAGTTAACTTACCCATTTTCTCAGTTTCACTGGGTTTTGGCTGCTCAGGTAGTTTTCCTCCAACTTTTGAGTCTTTGGGCTCATAAATAGTTGGTGGTGGAAAAGCAACTTTTGGTTTTAAAACCTTGGATTGGTCAACAGATGCTGATGTGCTAGCATCTTTGACTTCACAGTTTAATAATGATTCAACAGAATTTGTTTCAGAAGAAGAGCATGTGGTGCTATCAACAGTTAGACTCACACCACACTCCTTCTGAAGTGCTTGGATTGGAGCAATAACAGGTGAATATTCCTTGGGTGGTTCAACATTGTTGTACCCAATACCTGTTTTCCCATGCATTACTCCATTCCAAAGTTTCTCAGCTTTCTTGTTAGCTGTTTGAAATTTGTCACAGGTGAACAAAGCATCTTTTAACTTAATTTCAAGAATGTCATTTTCTGCTTTTGCATCTCTTGTTTCTTGTCTTGAAACAGTTAGTTTGTTCAACAAATCTTCCAATTGTGTTTCCAAAATAGAGTTAGTCAGCTTCAATGCATCAAATTCTTTGTTCAAATTTTCAAGTTTGGTGATGTATGCATTTTCAGTTTTCTTAAAGCAATTTTTTAACTCATTCAGATTAGAAACTTCATCAATTAGATCAGTGTTATGTTTCCTGTACTTTGACACTTGTTCTATGCATGCAGGGCTGCATAGATTTTCCAAAACTTTTTCAGGAATCTCATTTACCTGTTCTGTTGAATCTTCTTTGGCCATCAAAGCATGGTTGATTGGCTCAAACTCAGTGATAAAGTCATCCCACTCATAGCATTCAGTCTGGTTAGCTACAGCTGCCACTACATTTTGATTTCCAAGTGGTTTTGGTTGAGTTGGCTGTTGGTTGCTGTTGCTGTTGATGTGTTGACTGCTGCTGTTGTTGCTTCCATGATTTGATCTCTGTTGGACATTGTTGTTGTTATTCTGTCCATCTCTCCTTGGCTGCTTGCATTCCCTGGCAAAATGACCAAGTTGGTGACAATTATAACATTTAGCTTTAGATTTATCCAACCCAATTGATGATCCCTTTGACCCTTTATAAGTTCTTCCTGTTCTCTTATAAAACCTTTGGGCTCTTACAGAAACCATAGCTAATTGAGTTAAAATGTCCATTTCCTCTAGATCATCTGCCCCTATGCATTCCAAGTCTTCACGTGTGAATCCTTGAGATGAGTCAGTTGCCACATAGGCAGAGTGAGAGTTGTCAAACAATGTTGAAGAACTCTCTGAGCATCTAGTTGACTCATTGAAACTGACTGAGGGTGAGTGATATTGAGAAGAATTTGAGATCTTTTGAAAATCAGTTGTAACCAAAGCAGTGGTTTGCAACTGTGGTGATACCTCAGGGAAGTTATTTTGCTTAAGATTAAGCTCCATTTCATAAGCACTAAGGACTCCATGGAGTTCACTTAGTTTAAGCTTTTTGAGGTCCTTGCACTCCCTAATGCTTACTGTGTAAACAGTCCACATTGGAGGTAAGGATCTCAGGAACTTCCTGTTGGCATCAGCCTGTTCTATTGTTACTTCTACCTTTTGCAATTCATCAAGAAGTGAAACAAATCTAAGATACTGGTTGGTCATAGATTCACCAGTTTTGTAAGTGAAGTTTTCATATCTTTGTTTCAAAACATCCTTTTTGTTTTCCTTAACCTCACTAGACCCTTCATACATTTCACTGAGAGCATTCCACAAGCCATTTGCTGTCTTATATCCCTTAAACCCTACCAGTATAGAGTTGGGTAATGCAGCCTGGAGTGTCCAGTAGGCCTTGTGATCATATTCAAGCTCATTATAATCAGTTTCAACATATTTGTCTAGTGGTTTTGGTATGTACACTTCGGCATCATCAGCAGATTGAACAGTTGGACTATAAGGACCTACAGTCAACCTGTTCCAAATGCGTCTGTCTAGGCTTCTAACAAAACCTTCCATCCTGAGTTTCCAAGTATCAAAGTCATCAGGAGTGAAAATTGGTGGTTTGTTAGAGCTACCATTTAGTGAACCAAGAGTTAAGTCAGTCATTGTGAAAAACAGTTTGTAAAACAGAAAAAGCTTGTAAAAACTCAAGTGAGCAAGTAAAGTATCAACTTTGAAGCACTAGAAGTCTTCAAAGTGTAGAGCCAAGGCTCTGATACCACTTGTAGGACCGTTGATTACTCAGAGAAATAATCAAAACAAGAACTCTTTACTTGAAGATCACAACCATGCGGAATAAAGTTGTATCATACTTGTTTTTACTTAAGCTTTGTTTTACTTATACTTGTAGTTTGATTGATATTGATTGCATAAACTAGTGAACACAAGATAATAAATTTCTCGGTACTATTTGCATTAACTCAAGTTCAAACTGTTACAAGTGTAAGCACTGAAACGGGTTCTTGTGAATGAACTAGCTAACAACTATAAATAGTACTAAGGAGATCAACTACAGCCGTTGATCTCATACGGGCTAATCTAACCGTACATGAAAGTCAAACAATAAACTTACTAAAAGAACATTAGTAAACATACAATAGAGGAAATGTGCAAAATGCATTTATCTATAAGTAGGAGACGGCTAGGATGTGACTTTGGAAGAATAGAAGCTGTCGTAGGTCTGAATTCTGCAAAAGTAATCTTTCTGTACTTTTCCGGTTGAACTCTTTATACTGTTGGATAAAAGAGTTCACCCGGAAATGTTCTTCCGGTTGAGCTTCCGGTTGACAAAACTTCCGCTTGAGCGTTCTTCCGCTTGAACATATCTTCAACCGGAAATCTTCGTCTTGATCCGGTTGACTCAGAAAATCATTTCCTTACAACGAGCAATTATGATTATTAGCCCTTAACGTTGTTTAATTGAAGAAAAAAAATTACTTTTGAAAGACACAAAATTTCAATTTAAACTTTAGGGAAAATAATTGATTTAAACACACGCTCACAAATATTTGATTTTGAATCACATGTTAACAAAACACCCTAAATTTTAGCTTAAATATGTTTAAGGTTGAAGAGATTTTTAAAAAAAATTAAGTGTATAAGCCTTTATCAAGTGATTACGATCCATATAATGAGTTTACGATTCATTAAACGAGTTTACGATCGGTTTGAATGAGGCCCAATCGTAATCTAAAGAATCCAATCGTAAACACCGCGACTTCGTCAATAGCCCAATCGTAAACAAGAGACGTAGACTCGGATCGTAAACACCGAATCTTTGACCCGAGTCGTAAACCCGAGTCGTAATCACCCGGGTCGTAAACCCGAATCGTAAACCCCGAAGCGTCGTCTTCCTCGACTGCCCGATCGTAAACACCCAATTCCACCATTTTTGAGACCTGCAAATCCTCGTAAACACCATCAAACATCATAAAAATTCCAAGATAAACACACATAGACTACCTTTTAAACGACTTCACAAGACAAAGCCGACTACTAAATCTTCTCGAAATCGACACGACTCACAAGAAAATATCAACCGATGATAGTGTGTTAGGGCTCGGAATGAAGAAACCCATGAAATGACGGTAAAAACTGTCGATTAGATGAGGGGTTATTGGTCGGAAAATGATGACGAGAGTGGTGGTGTGATTTGTTTGTGAAATGGTGGACGGAGATCGGGTGGATGAGCAGTTTCCGGCGAGGGGTGCGGTGGCTAGGGTTTCGGTTTGGGGAATCGTAAATGGAGAAGAGAGAGATCGTAAATAAAAAAAATCGGAAACACAAAGTTTTATATAACACAATATTTACACAATGCCCCCCTCCCTAAAACCGTAAACATTAAAAGTTTTCAAATAACCCCCTCAACCTTTTAAATTCAAACAAGTTTACCCCAAACTTGATAATTCTCAAAACATTTGAGATTTTTGACACTTTGAGAATTTTACAAAACTTCCCCTCAGACTCATACCCCGAGTATCCGATCATGATCATGAAAAATTTAAAAGTTAAAACAGATAAAATCAAAACCAAAATTAAATATTTACAAACTTACCTCAGAAATTTAAATATTTACATACCTGGTGCTGGTATTTTTCACAGATAATTTCAGACAGGTCTTTGACTGAGGAACCCTTTTCAGCTTCCGTTACTAGACACTCTAGATAATTGTCAGGTGGTTTGAACACAGAAACTCACATCCAGTAAAGTGCTTAAATATAGTACAGATTTACCGATATGTTTAACCGTCCCCACACCCAATTTTCCATAGCAAAACCTACCCAACCTCAGAGTTTATTGAGGATTCACAAACCCCCAACTTGAGGAACCATGCAACACTGTTTTGACTACCACTTATTTCTATTTTTCATACATTATCAGTTGATGATCAGGTCGGCCGCATAAGCACGCAGAGAAGACCAACTGAATAATTTTATTTTCCTTTTCTTTTTCTTTCTTTCTTTTTCAGAATTTTCAATTTTTTTGTTTAATTCTTTTTCTTTTTCTTTTTCTTTCCTGTGGTGTTGTCTTATACAGTATAAGCATGGCGTGTGAGAGAGTGAATACTAGGTAAATACCACTCTCAACCCGTTTTTGTCGGGACTCAGTTTTTTAAACCATGTAGACTAGGATGGGAAACTAAACATGTATAGAGTTTAAGATTACTGCACTTACATAGATGATCATTGTTTTGGTTGAGCTTACCGACATATCATCTTCGAGCAATCTTTCACATCAGCCTTACACGTGTCAGTCTCCAACCGTCATTAAGCATTTTAAGTCCTATCAAAAGACATCATAAAATCCTTTCAGTTTAACCAGCACCAATTCTTCCCCTGTTT
>JBCNJP010000649.1:0-19000 GCA_039602395.1 Deinandra increscens subsp. villosa
CCAGACATCATGCTTGCAGTGTGCCAATACACACGATATCAGGCTAATCCTAAACTCTCTCATTTATCTGCAGTTAAACAAATTTTTAAATATTTAAAGGGTAGGACACGGCTGGGCCTCTGGTACCCTAAAGAGTCTAGGTTTAACCTGTATGCATTTACTGGTAGTGATTATGGTGGCAATGAGCTTGACAGGAAATCTACATCTGTTGGAGCACAGTTCTTAGGAGACAGGCTGGTGGCATGGCAAAGCAAGAAGCAGCACACTGTGTCACAATCGACAACCGAAGCAGAATACGTGGCTGCCTCTGCATGTTGTTCACATGTGGTATGGTTGAAGCATCAACTAGGAGATTACGGTTTGAGTTTCTTTGACACTCCCATTTACTGTGATAATAATGATGCATTGCAAATTGTTAAAAATCCTGTGCAGCACTCTAAAACCAAGCACATTGACATAAAAACGCACTTCATTCGTGACTGCTACGAACGCAGGCTCATTCACTTAGAACGGGTGCAGTCGGATGACAATGTGGTGGACATGTTCACCAAACCCCTCCCTAGTGCCAATTTTGAATTATGTCTCAAAGGCCTCCGAGTGATAGCCTTTGATGAGTAGTCTGACAACTTCTATCTGCTCATTAATTATTGATTATGAAAAAAAAATTAAAAATTAAAAAAATAAATAAATAAAAAATAAAAAAATCATCAAAATATTAGAAAATACTGTTTTTGTTTGTAGTCATTGTTCTGAAAAAAAAACTAAAAGCAAGGGGAATATATAAAATAAACATCTGGATGTTTCCCCTAAATTTTGTGTGCTTTTAAATTTTTTTAATAGTTTTGTTTGACCAGGTGGGAAGTGATATAAATTTCCAGGTGTTTGCTGATTAACACGTGTAAGGTGGATGTGAAAAGCTATGATTCATGGCTGATATGCTTGGTAGGCTCTGCTGTCAATCAATCAAAAGGTATGGTTCATCACAACACTTGAGGATAACGTATGACGCTTAATAGGAAGCACACACTTAGGTTAGTACAATTTCTATTTGACTGTATACCAGGAATCCTGAGACACACGCCCGGTTCTGAGTTTTGATGTCATGCTCAAAAACTCCCATTCCCTCTACTTTGCGTGTGCAATGACCTGGAATGCAGTACGTGAGTCAGGACTGTAGAGGCTAGATTATGAGGCTTGTAATATTAAATAAGTTGGGCTGGGCTTAGAGGGTTTAATTAGGATCATAGGCTAGTTTGATTATTGTATTTAGGCTAGTTTATGATTGGGCTTGGGTTTACTATTGGGTTTATGATCCACAAGGGGCCCAATAGTAAACCCAATGGGGTGGCTATATAAACCCCACTAGACCTCATCATTTAGGGTTGCTGGATTACGATTGAGAGAACCAGCCATCCGTGTTTACGATCCTGTTGAGATTACGATCGTAAACAGAGAGAGATAGAGTTTACGATTTCCTTGTATTTGTACCCGACAAGTTTTCTTGTGTGCAAGATCAAGTCTTTATTGTTTATATCATCGTATTCTCGTGTTCTCTTCATCTTTCTTCTTGAATCAATCACCTACGAGGATTCCGCACTCGTTTGTGATAGAATATCGTGATTAGTTGTTGATTTTCGGACCTACAATTGGTATCAGAGCCAAGAATCTTAGATTCGAGGCTCTCACGATATAGATTCAAGTGTTTTCTGGGTTGGTTTTGAAGTTTTTGTTGAAGATTTGAAGTTTTTGGTGTTTCCGATCATCGCTACTGCTGTGTTCTTGGAGTTTTGAGGGTTTACGACTGAAATTTCTGGATATTGCTTGAAGATTGCTTGTTTACGATCCTGAAGAAGTTGTTTACGATTGTACTTTTTGGTGTACTTGTGTTTACTACTTTGCAAAGTCGTAAAGGGTGTTTACGATTTTTCCTAATCGGAAACAGGTGTTTACGATCCGGGGTCGTAATCGGAAATCGTAATCGGAAATCGTAATCGGAGTTTACGATTATTTGAGGCGGTTAAGTGTTTACGATTTGGCTTTGATCGTAAACAGGTGTTTACGATCGGAAACGGTGTTTACGATCGGAAACAGGTTTTTGCGGCAAAAAGTCACTTTTTCACACTTTCACGGAAACAGGCGTAACTTTTGACTCGTTTGGAGTTAGAAACTCACATTTTTACACGACGTTCGTGACATCAAGCCCCAGAATTACCCCAGACTAACGTCCAGGGGAGCTCGTTTGGACCCCCAAATTCCACTCCGAAGGCCTCCGTTTTTCAGTTTTAAGTTTTTGACACTATTTTTTTTTTAATAGTACTTTTTCCGTTTTTGCCGTTTTTGCAGATTTTCAAGATTTTCAGAAGAAAGAAAATGAGTTCAGTGGTTGAAGAAAAGAATATATTTGAGGACGAAGATGCTGAGATATGCCCCAATCCTACTTGTGCTCGTATAATTCCTGGACTTAGGCAAATCTGTAAAAATTTTCAGTCAGAACTGTTTGAGGTAAAATGCGAAAGGAGTTCTTTTAAGGGTAGATGGCAAAAGAATGAGGATAAGGTAAAAGCTCAGAAACTAGACATAGTGAAATATCAGAAACTAGCAACTGAGAACGCTTATCTGTATGACAACGCTAAGTTAGAAATAGCTGAGCTTAGTAAGCAGATAGATGAACTTAAGCATAAAAACAATGAGTTGCAAGTAAAACTTGATATGAATCAAATGAGAAGCAAAAGAATGCTTGATGCTGGAAAGGAATTGTCACATGCTGTTGTGACTGGTCAAGTTGGGAAACACACACCTGGATTTGGATCAGAAAAGACTGATAAGGCCTTGGCTGCAAACAACATTATTCCTCCACCAGTTCCCAGAGACATTATAGGAATACTTCTTAGTGAGGATCAAGTTGAACGAACCAAGTCAGATTATAAAGAAGCTGCTCCTCCTATTGATAGTGTCTTGGTTGGAACTACACCATTGACTCAAGAGGAAATAGACAACGAGGCAAACATGACATATGGTGAAGGGAGAATAGAGGATGTATCAAGAGATGATGCTGAGTGTCAGGAGTATAACAGATGTCATAGCTCCAAGTCTGATGAAGCTGGGGTAGAGTTGAAACCATACCCTAAAATTGAAACCCCATGCTTCAAAGTAATTGACAAAGTCAAAAGGGAAAAGGTGATCTTGACGACCCGGCCTGAGGGGAAGATCTTTATGACATCTGGATCTATGTTTGACCAAGAACCAGATGTTGGGTATGACTTACCATCCTTCTCCTCCAAGTTCAAGGGACTAACTGATGGAGTGATCAGTGAAGCTAAAGATGAGAAGCCAAAGATCACCATTAAGCATCCGAGTATGAAGTCAACAGCTGGAGTAAAGAATGAAAAACTCAAGGGAGTAGCTGTGTCTCCCATGTCTTCAGTAGGATCATGCAGTTGCCGTTGTAATTGCAAGAATGGTGCTTCAACGTCAAAGAATCCAGAGAGCACAAAGACGATGAGGACAGGTTCAACACAGGCTTCGACAAACCAGCAGAAAGTCAAACCTGGTGTTGCAGACAAAGCAAAGAAGCAGGCACAAGGCAAACCAGCTCCATATATGCCACCAAAGACAAATGGGTACACGTCTGACTTCTATCTAAAGAAGCAGACTTGCTTTAATTGTGGCATTGCTGGTCATATTGCTAGAAACTGTCTTTATCGCCACTATGAACCCTACTATCCGCAAAGTCAAAGGATTTCATCTCAGGAGTCAGTTGAGTCTAAGCCGATGATGGTGCAGAAACCTAAGGCAATGAAGACTATTACTCCTAAGGTTAAACCTTCTGATCAACATTGGGGTGCTGCCAAAGCTGAAAGAAAATCTTTAAATCAAAACAACAGCTTTCCAAGTTACCAAAGTTTTCAGAAACAGGTGAAGAAACCTTTTTCAAAGCAATCAAAATTTGAAAAACCCATAGTTACCCCTCAAAAGGTAACTAAAACTGTTTTAAAAAATGAATCTAAAACGAAGAAGGTTGAAATACCTAAAGTCACAGCTCCAAAGGTGACTAAAACAAAAACTGTTTTGAAAAATGAAACTAAAACGAAGAAGGTTGAAATACCTAAAGTCACAACTCCAAAAGTGACTAAAACAAATGTTAAATCACCTGGAATTTGGAAACCAAAAATCAAGGCAGCTTCATCCCAACTTCCTGATTTTTCAAAGGGGATGTTCTTACAAGAAGTATCCTTTATTGATTCCTCAGGTGTACCCAGAAAAACAATGGCCTGGGTACCAATGGCTAACTAATCTCTCACTCTGTGCAGGAACAGTCAAGGAGGATTATCACTAACGGTTTTATTACTAATTTGTTTGTTGATAAGTGATTGTTCCAGGCACAGTTTAGGAGACGTATCTTCATGTCATGTCAAGTAATATATACAATGGAAGATATGTCTCTTTGAGTGTTGATGCATGAACCTTGTGTGGCCGTTACTGTTCGAATTGTCAAACAGACTGATTTGTCGAAGACATGAACTGAGGTCCGAACCTCAGCCGAACTATAGGTTCGGAGTTGGCCGAACCTTGATGGCCGAACTCCCAGTTCGGAGGGAGTTCGGACAGAGTTCGGAGGTGCCGAGTTCGGACCTTATGAAGAAGTATAAATAGATTCGTCTTTGTATTTCTTTGTAAGTTTCTGTCTTGTATCTGTGTGTTGAGAGGGGAGGTTCTGTCCGACCTCCCCTAGAGCTTAATCGTTGTATACTCCTTCGTTATGTAATCATTCAACATGATTCAATGATAAAACTTCCGTCTCATCCATAGAAACGATCCGTATACGGTTTTTCAGTTGGTATCAGAGCTGTTGGCTCTTTCTATGGTGGAAATCTATTGTTTTTCTTCATTTCGAGACGTTAAACCTTCAGTTAGGGGTGATTGGAAGTGTTTCTGTTTGGTTTTTAATCAATCGAGTCTTCCTGAGTCATGTTTTTACCTAACAGAAGCATCTGGATGTCCAAATTCGATCAAATTCTGAATCTGGTGCGATTTCAAAAATTTCCAGTTCGAGTTCGGACAACGTTCGGCCGAAGAACAGATCTGAAAAATAACCGCTCCGAACTCCAGGTTCGGAGGTCCGATGGTCAGGTTCGGAGGAGGTTCCGAAGGTCAGGTTCGGACTAGGTCCGAAGGTCAGATTCGGAGAGGTTCGGAGGATCAAGTTCGGAGGGAGTTCGGACAAGGTTCTGCCCCTTGGACCCCGCCAGGGGCTGCCGCCCCTTGGACCCCGCTTCTCAGGGGCGCTGCCCCCGAACCCCCGTTAGGTGGGAAATTTACAGAAGCGGATCAGTTATCGAGTTTACCCTTGATTCGGTAGCTGTGGGGTGTTATGTTTGAAGAAAATTCAGATCACGATATTTGTTATGAGTTAGTGATCGAATTTCAAGAAATGTGTTTGTGGGTAGTCATGGTTCTTGATGATGGACAGAGATTCAAGAATACGTGTTTCTGATGATGGACAGAGATTCGGAGACATGGTTATGATTACTTGGGAACGTTTGTCGGAGATTATCATTCTACACAAACTGAAGATTAAATAAGATTAAGGATTCCGTTGCGGGCCACTTGAGTTTATCATTCCACTACAAGAATGCGGGGTTGGAATCATAAGAAATTGAAGATTTGAATATGTCACTTGTTTAGGGGGAAATTGGGGACCCTAAAAAAACTTTCAAAGTTTCATAATTGAAAAAGTGAATATTCAAAAGCAATCAGTTCAGGGATGATGGTGGTTTTTGATGTTCATGGAAATGTGGTATATTCTGATGTTCGTGCGAACCGATATGTCAAAGTTTTCAATTATGGTTTGGAACTTTCTGTCATATGCCCGATACTTTCTTGAGTTGTCGAAAGACTTGGTCAGATTCCAGTCTGCAACGAGATATACGTTTACCGGAGTAATATATTGGGATGGATTTGATGCTGAGGGGGAATTTCCGTGATTGAAGATGTTGATTGTGTCTGTTTTCCTAAAGATCAGAATATATTACAAGTTTGTGAAGGTTAAAGATTTTTGTCAAGATGCAGTGATGTTCGTGTGTCTTTACAATTTCCAGATACAACTTATGAAGTGAACCATTATCATACATGCTGGTTCCAATTGGATGATTGTGCTTGAAGCTAGGGGGAATTTTATTGGTTGTGGATATTGTACAAGATTCGAATGGTTTCCTGCATACCTGATGATTCGGTCAAGGGGAGTTTGCTGAAGATAGAGATGTCTGCAGCAAGCTGACTGAAGATTGCTAGAAGATCAATGTCTGGATTCGACAGTAACGTCCAAGGGGGAATTTGTTGATGCATGAACCTTGTGTGGCCGTTACTGTTCGAATTGTCAAACAGACTGATTTGTCGAAGACATGAACTGAGGTCCGAACCTCAGCCGAACTCTAGGTTCGGAGTTGGCCGAACCTTGATGGCCGAACTCCCAGTTCGGAGGGAGTTCGGACAGAGTTCGGAGGTGCCGAGTTTGGACCTTATGAAGAAGTATAAATAGATTCGTCTTTGTATTTCTTTGTAAGTTTCTGTCTTGTATCTGTGTGTTGAGAGGGGAGGTTCTGTCCGACCTCCCCCAGAGCTTAATCGTTGTATACTCCTTCGTTATGTAATCATTCAACATGATTCAATGATAAAACTTCCGTCTCATCCATAGAAACGATCCGTATACGGTTTTTCATTGAGAGGTAAAATGTCAAAATCAGCATGAAAGGTACTGTTCTTATCTTGGTTGTGTGAATGAAGCGGGAAATGGTGTTTTGAGTCAAACCAAATTTCCTAAAATGTTCACTTGGTGATTGATTGTTGAAGTGTTTGACTTCAAATGCAATGAAGTGTGCATGTCATGAAACCCAATTTACTAAATTTTTCAAATCAATACTTTGAAAGTTAGCTTGGCCAGATATCTTCAAAATTTTGTGTTTTGTTCTTTTAAGTGTGTTTGTGTGTTTTTGTTTATTTGTGTTTAAAAAAAAAAATTAAATGAAAAATGATGTTCACAAGATTGTGACATTAAAAATCAAAAAGCAAGGGGAAGAAATGTAAAGATGAAGAAAAAGTTGACCCCTAAAAAATAGTGTGCTTTTCAATTTTTAATTGTTTTTGTTTAATTGTTTGTGTCTTGTTTTTGAGAAGTTTAGGGGAAGTAAAATGAATGACCGGGTTGGAGATGGCTGACACGCGTAAGGCAGAAGTGAAAGGCAAGCTCCACGGTGATATGCTCGGTAGGCTCGACCTAAACTTATGACCTCCAATGAAAGTGCAGTGATCTTAAAAGATATATATGTTTAGTTTCCCATCCTAGGTTGCATGGTTTAAAAGACTGAGTCCCGACAAAAATGGGTTGAGAGTGGTAATTACCTAGTATTCACTCTCTCACACGCCATGTCTCTGCTGTCATGACTACACCACATAATAAAAAGAAAAGAAAAAGAAAAGAAAAAGAAATGAAAAATAAAAAATAAAAATAAAAAATGAAAAAGAAAAGAAAATGAAAAATAATCACTCAGTTGGTCTTCTTTGCGTGCTTAGCGGCCGACCTGATCACCAACTGATGGTTAATGAAAATAAGTGGTAGTCATAGCGGTGTTGCATGGTTCCTCAAGTTGGGGGTTTGTGAATCCTCAATAAACTCTGAGGTTGGGTAGGTTTTGCTGTGTACGCTTGGGTGTGGGGACAATTAAACATGACGGTAATAATGTACTATATTAAGCATGACGCATTCGGTTGGGATTAAACGGGTTTGAGTTTAAAGCGGACAAACATACCGGCAATCACCTGGACTGGTTAAGTAACTGAAGCTGAAAAGGGTTCCTCAGTCAGATTCATATGGTTTGATCCCTTGTAAACTTTCTCATGTTTTATATTGGTAAGTAGTTGTTTATTTTTATCTTTCGTGTGTGAGTCGTTAAGTTCCTTTTTATGTGTTTTCGTCTTGGCCAGGTTGATTTGAGAAGTCAAAATGTCGTTTCCATGGGTTTTAATGCATGACAATATGCCCCTGACAGATCTTGCCAAATTTTTAGGGGAAGGAGTATGGGATAATAAGTATTATCCGAAGGGAACTCGAGGATGATACTTATTATCTAATGGAAAAGACTTCCTCCGTCAGATCTTGACAAATTTTTAGGGGAAGGAGGGAGGATAATGAGTATTATCCGAAAAGACTTCCATAATACATAGTATCCGAAGGGAACTCGAGGATAATATGTATTATCTCAGGGGAAGTCCTTAGCTGTGGGGAAGTAATCAGCTAAGGGGAAGTCTTTAGAGGTCTTTGGGTTCAGGGGAAGTTTTATAGAAACCCGTAATCTATATTAGGGTTTTTGGTTAAAATTATGTTAAGTTGAATCAACTAAACAGATGATAATTACCTCCTAACCCAAAGACCAATCATCTCATGTCTGGTAGTGTATATTTTTTCAAATGTGTGTCAGACAGGTTGATGATAGAAAGATGTTGCTGATGCTGCTGCTGCTCAAAGTTAAAGAACCAGCCGGACAAGACTTCCATCTGGAAAAGCAACTGTTCAGGGGAAGTTGTTGGAGCAACTGTTCAGGGGAAGTTGTTGGTTTCTTTACAAGCTTCTAAAAGATTATCATAGAAGATGTTCACAAGCTTAGGGGAAGCAGAAGACTTCAAGGCAAGTTGAAGAAAGTGATGCAGAGAGCAGTCAGAGATCATGAAGATCCAAGTTCAACAATCAAGTTCTTCACAGTTAGGGGTTTTCAAAATTTAACCTCTAATTGTTTTGGAGATTCAAGACAGTTACCGAAGATACAGCAAGAACCAGTTCTTTCAAGAAGCAAGTCAATGAGAGTCCTCCATTTCATTGCTTGTTCATTTCAAGAAGTTTAAGCTGATGCTGATCAAGAGGAAGTCCCAAGTGCCCGTCATGAAACCCATTGAAGATTTCTGCGGAAAGAATCTTCATCAGCATCTATGCCAGCCAGTCAAGAAGAAGTTTTTCAAAGATCGAAGACATTTAATATCACAAGCCTAGGGGAAGATTGTAGAGGCTAGATTATGAGGCTTGTAATATTAAATAAGTTGGGCTGGGCTTAGAGGGTTTAATTAGGATCATAGGCTAGTTTGATTATTGTATTTAGGCTAGTTTATGATTGGGCTTGGGTTTACTATTGGGTTTATGATCCACAAGGGGCCCAATAGTAAACCCAATGGGGTGGCTATATAAACCCCACTAGACCTCATCATTTAGGGTTGCTGGATTACGATTGAGAGAACCAGCCATCCGTGTTTACGATCCTGTTGAGATTACGATCGTAAACAGAGAGAGATAGAGTTTACGATTTCCTTGTATTTGTACCCGACAAGTTTTCTTGTGTGCAAGATCAAGTCTTTATTGTTTATATCATCGTATTCTCGTGTTCTCTTCATCTTTCTTCTTGAATCAATCACCTACGAGGATTCCGCACTCGTTTGTGATAGAATATCGTGATTAGTTGTTGATTTTCGGACCTACAAGGACTCTGAAAAACCGTATACGGATCGTTTCTATGGATGAGACGGAAGTTTTATCATTGAATCATGTTGAATGATTACATAACGAAGGAGTATACAACGATTAAGCTCTGGGGGAGGTCGGACAGAACCTCCCCTCTCAACACACAGATACAAGACAGAAACTTACAAAGAAATACAAAGACGAATCTATTTATACTTCTTCATAAGGTCCGAACTCGGCACCTCCGAACTCTGTTCGAACTCCCTCCGAACTGGGAGTTCGGCCATCAAGGTTCGGCCAACTCCGAACCTAGAGTTCGGCTGAGGTTCGGACCTCAGTTCATGTCTTCGACAAATCAGTCTGTTTGACAATTCGAACAGTAACGGCCACACAAGGTTCATGCATCAAAAAATTCCCCCTTGGACGTTACTGTCGAATCCACACATTGATCTTCTAGCAATCTTCAGTCAGCTTGCTGCAGACATCTCTATCTTCAGCAAACTCCCCTTGACCGAATCATCAGGTATGCAGGAAACCATTCGAATCTTGTACAATATCCACAACCAATAAAATTCCCCCTAGCTTCAAGCACAACCATCCAATTGGAACCGGCATGTATGATAATGGTTCACTTCATAAGTTGTATCTGGAAATTGTAAAGACACACGAACATCACTGCATCTTGACAAAAATCTTTAACCTTCACAAACTTGTAATATATTCTGATCTTTAGGAAAACAGACACAATCAACATCTTCAATCACGGAAATTCCCCCTCAGCATCAAATCCATCCCAATATATTACTCCGGTAAACGTATATCTCGTTGCAGACTGGAATCTGACCAAGTCTTTCGACAACTCAAGAAAGTATCGGGCATATGACAGAAAGTTCCAAACCATAATTGAAAACTTTGACATATCGGTTCGCACGAACATCAGAATATACCACATTTCCATGAACATCAAAAACCACCATCATCCCTGAACTGATTGCTTTTGAATATTCACTTTTTCAATTATGAAACTTTGAAAGTTTTTTTAGGGTCGGAAATTTTTGAAATCGCACCAGATTCAGAATTTGATCGAATTTGGACATCCAGATGCTTCTGTTAGGTAAAAACATGACTCAGGAAGACTCGATTGATTAAAAACCAAACAGAAACACTTCCAATTACCCCTAACTGAAGGTTTAACGTCTCGAAATGAAGAAAAACAATAGATTTCCACCATAGAAAGAGCCAACAGCTCTGATACCAACTGAAAAACCGTATACGGATCGTTTCTATGGATGAGACGGAAGTTTTATCATTGAATCATGTTGAATGATTACATAACGAAGGAGTATACAACGATTAAGCTCTGGGGGAGGTCTGACAGAACCTCCCCTCTCAACACACAGATACAAGACAGAAACTTACAAAGAAATACAAAGACGAATCTATTTATACTTCTTCATAAGGTCCGAACTCGGCACCTCCGAACTCTGTCCGAACTCCCTCCGAACTGGGAGTTCGGCCATCAAGGTTCGGCCAACTCCGAACCTAGAGTTCGGCTGAGGTTCGGACCTCAGTTCATGTCTTCGACAAATCAGTCTGTTTGATAATTCGAACAGTAACGGCCACACAAGGTTCATGCATCAACAGACTCCTCTGTTCTGCGGAAGCAGAGACTTGGAACCTCCCTGATCCACGAACATCGAAGATCACATTGTACATACATAATAAACCCAAAAGATGCCAATGTGCACAACCAAAAGAGACTCTCAAGTGTCCAAAACCCTCAGCCTTTGTCACTGATGAGAGCATTATCAAAAATGTTTCAAAAATTCAGTTGACGTTGTATATCATTCCCAAAAAATCTCCGTGATCTATTCTTTCTTTTCTCAACCAAGTCTGGAGCATGGCGTTAGGCTTAAGGAATGGTGTCATGGAAAATGTGGTAGGGAAACCAGGAATACTTGATAGAATGTACAAATTATACCTAGGACTTATGTGTGTGACTTGGAGAGATGTTCATAATTAATAAACATTAAAATATAAATTATGTGATGAAACTGCCTGAGTAAGCGAAAGCGGCACGATTGTAAAGATGGACCAAAATACCGGAAATCGCCTGAACTCGCGAAGTAACTGAAGCTAAAAAGGGTTCCTTAGTCACAAATTATCTGGTATGATCCCTGATATGCCTTTCTCACTCAAAACTCAGTCTGTCAAGTGACAAGTAATTTTTGTTTTTTTATTTTGTTTTTTTTTTATTTTAGTTTGTTTTGATTGTTTTGTTTTATTTTTTTGCTAAGTAGTTAATTATTTGTAAGTTGTCAGATATAAAACTCTCGGGTTTGAGTTCAAGGGAAGATTTTATGAAATGAATGAGTTTAAAACATGACAAATTGGAGATTTTGGTATGAAAAAAAACTAGTGTTTGTTAAAGTTTGGCTCAATGTGTTCACACTCGAAAGTTGAGGGGGTGTTATGTAAAAAAAATTTAAAAAAAGGAAGGGATAAGGGGACCATCGGCCTCCCTTCTCCACATCAAAAACCCTTTTTGCTCCCCCCCCCCCCTTTGCCAAACCCTAACCACCAAACACCCCTCTCCACCGCCGGTCACCACCACCTGACGTCACCTCCACCGTCGCACATCACCGCACCCTTCGCCACTCCCTTACGACCTCACCACTACCTCCCCTGTCGGAACCCGCCTCCGGAGCACCTGTGCGCCGCCGCTCCTGCCCCCTCTCCGATTCGCCACCGGTTCCACCATCCGACGCCACCTGTGCGGTCGGAATCCGTCACTAAACACCATCCCGGGGTTGATTTTGAGCCATGGCACCTCGTTTGAAGCGCGTTGCTAGATGATGTCGTGAAATTTGTATCTATGAAAATGTGGTCAAGTTTTAAATGGTAAATACCAAATGACCAAACTACACACCAGGGCAGTGAACCCGTCGTATGCAGTATAGTATTGGTAAGAACCAGATATCAATCCGTGGACGCGATGACAGACTCCCGATACTGGATCTTTGCTAATATCTAACCGATGAAAATGATTTTGAGAATTAATTATGAAAACTAAAGTAATAAACTAAGAAAATAAAACAACCAGATGGTGAAAGCAAAAGATAGAAAAAAACAGTCGGAGAAAAATATCACCTAGATAAGAATCCTCTAAACCCAATAAGACCCCTAGTTTGACTAATCAACACGATCACTATCCACTAATGATGAAAACCAAAATGAAATAGGACTATAGACACGTCTTAATCACTAAGGAAATCCTACATGAAGCTCGGATAGAAAACTATGTAAAAATGCCCAATGGTCTAATCGCTTCGGTCAAAGCGGACTAAACGCACACATAAAAGGAAACCACAAGAAATGTCTCTCTAAATGGCACCTAACACATGCAATGATTCTGAAATGAAAAGCCTAGGACCTAGAAAACTCTAAACACGAATAAGCGAGCTTGAATCTTTTGGTCATAAGCACCCTAACTCACTAAACAATGCGTAGATATTTCCTAGTACACGAAATGAATCGGTCAACTCTATCCCACGTAGATACACACAAAATCAGCCCCAAATCCATATCATATTATCATGTAGGAGGTCTCCGGATCATGCATTAACCAATAAACTTCAAAAAGTCAACTAATTAACAATAAGCTAATCAATAAACGGTTGTAATTCTATAATCCACATCAATTAACTCACATAATATGATAAAAAAAGAAGCTAACCATGCACACATGATCATCTAAGGCATCCAAATCAGAATCATAGAGCAAAATTACATAATCATGTTAAAAAGTCAAACTATATAGTCAAACGGGTAAAGAATCATCCAATCTAGGCAATACAATATGAGGTCAGCCTAGATAGATACTCAACATCAATAAAAATCTAATCTTGGTAACATTCATCATCAAGAAAGAAATTAAAAAGATGAAAAAAGCAAGAACTAGGTGAAAATCCAAACCGAAAGCTTAAAAAAATCTTCAATCATTGAGCCAAAAAGCTTTGATCTTGATCCTCAATCTTTCCTTCATGTTTCCAGATGTTAGTGGGGCTTTTATTAGGGTTTTAGGGGTGTTTCAAGTGGAGAAAACGGCTGAAAAATGATTAAATACCCAAAATTAGGGTCTGGTCGTGAAACAGTGAAATGGGTTGCTGATCTTGGCTTTGCTGAAGATGATAAAAGCCTATCGAACCAGAATAAACAAACTAACAGCAGCTGGTCTAGTGGTAAGCCTCCTGTCCTGTGCAGTAGAGGTATGCAGTTCGAATCCAGGGGCCTCCAAAATCCTTTCTTTTTTCGCTAGGCTGCTACTGGGATTCTGTCTGGGCCAGGATCGCTGATGGGCTGGAGAACACAAAGGGAGAGTGGGCTGGATCAGCTGCAACTCTTATTTGATTATTATGATTTTTATTTTACTTTTTTTTTCTTCCATAACTTTAGCAACCGAGCTCCGAATCAACTTCCGTAAATTGCGTTTTTCTTCTAAATTCATCACGCACCATCCTACCACCTAAAATTCATAATTTAAAAATATTAAAAACCACATTAAAATAATTTCTCAACTAAAACCTGATTTAAATATCAAAATTTATATATTTTAAAATATAAACCAAAAATCCATCAAACACTCTAGAATTCATATATTAAACAATTAAGCACAAAATTTGATATTTCTACATTTAAAAAGCATTTAAATGAGGGAATATGTTTATTTAATTTTATACATAAGATGCAACACATCACTAGACCCGCAAAGGAGAAACCCGAGTATGTGCATTTTTCTTGTGATTATTGGTTGGGACGGGTAAAAAACTGTGATTGTAGGGGTTTGGGAGTAAAGTTAAGTGTTAAAACACTCGAAAATTGGATGTTTGATTGAGTTGCAGGTTTTTTTATGAAGATAAATCTTTTCGATCAGCCAAGGGCTTTTCGATCAGGCTGAGAAGCTTTTCGACTGGCCCCCGATGCTTTTCAATCAAAGGTTACCGATGACCAGGACCCTCTCGGTCGAAATATTAGCTTTCTGATCGAAAGCTATGCTTTTCGATCGGAGCGTATGGCTTTTCGATCGGGACGTATTGTTTTCGATCGGTGCTCTCGGTGACATGGGCTTTTCGATCAAGGGATTCTGCAGCCGTAAAGCTTTCCAGTCGGAAGGATGCTTTTCGATCGAAAACCTAGTTTCGATCGGAAAGGTACCTGATGACATGTTTCAAATGTTTTTCTTCTAGTTTTAAGTCGTTATGCTGCCAGTTTTTTGAGAAAATTATTGTGACTAATGAATTTCCATTTGTCTTGGATTTTATCTGTGTTTATGAATGCAGGGACTTGGAGTTTATTAAGGATCACAACATTGTTGCATACTTGCTGGATCCACCTGCTGAGTATAAAGAGAAGTACAAGTCCATGATTGAACGATTGAAGAGATGTTGTCTGCACTATGCTCTCACTGCATATCCCGATATCTACAAGAGGATGCAACAGGTATTCTGGAAGACTATTTCTGTTACTGAAATCATTGCTAAGATACGAGGCACATCTGTGGTATTGACTGAAGAAAACTCTAAAAAGGCTCTTAGATTGAAAGATGTTGCTGCTGATCCTATGGCTTTGGATAAAGAAGTGGTTACCCAGTGTTTGAAGGAGATGGGATATCATACAGTGTCTCCACCCACCATGAAAGCTCTTATTCCACCCTATTGTAGGATGCTGGCTCACTACTTACAAAAATGCATCATTGCTAAGAAGAGCTCTACTGACAAGCTAAACCAGGTGCACACTCATGCAATGGTGTCACTGATTAGAGGTGTTAGATTCAACTGGTCCAGATTGATCTTTAAAGATATCAAAGCTGTAGTGATAAGGGACAAGAAGTTTGCTGCAGTCCTAAGATTTATACAACTAGCTTTGGATTCCAGATATCCAAATTTGAGGAAATCGGGAAATACACATGACACTAAACCAATGGGGATTGAGGTCTTTCCTATGATAAACCCCAAGAGGAAGGTAATTGATAAAGTCCCGTTTGGCAACAAGTTTGGAGAATTTGCTGAGATCGTGAGAGAGGAGGTTCCTAGTCAAAGAAATGCTGTTGTGGAAGAAGAATATGATGTGCCTGCCTCTCAGAAGCCTGTAACTGAAATTTCAGATAGTTCTGATTGGGAAGATTTTGATCTAGAAGATGTGCAGATTGGAGCTCTACATTTTGATGTAGCGACAATATCAATTATGATTCATATCTTGAAGACATTGAAGTCGAGGACGAAATGATAGAGACTATTGAGATTCCATTGTTAAGAAAACGGAAAGCCACAGAGGATCCTCCCCTCGGTGCTTCTGTTACAGACGATCTGACTGAAAAGGTGAAGGTTGCCACACAACACCTTACTGAAGCCCTAAACGACCCAAGAAGGAAACGATTGGACCCACGAGAGCCTCCATCTACCAGCATTAGTGTTGGTAAACCATTATCCTCACAACCCACAGCTCAAGACAAAGGAAAAGTTGTTGAGACAGCAGAATTCAGACTATAAAGAGAGCTCAGATCAGAGATAGCTGAATTACAAGCTCAGAATACAGCCTAGAGTGAAATTTTTGGAGATTTAATTGTTATACAAAAGGTCCACAATACTGAGTTGGAGAATCAGAAGAAGATAAACAGAGAATTCTCGAGGCAGTTTAGAGAGTTACACAAGCTGATCAGACAGCTTAATTCAGCCAACTCAAGCAAGCCAAACCTAAAGAGAGATGATAAGGGAGATCCAGGAAATAAAGAAGGCAGTTCAGGAGAAAGTGGTTCCTCACAATCACCATTTTTTGACTTTGAAGCTGATATCCCTGATGCATCTGGTCCTGTGATGCCTGAAGGTACCAATGAAGACAAGGATACAAGGGATAGAGATTACATGACTGTACCTGCTTCTTAGTTTGATGGGGGTTGGGATGCTCAAACTTTTGCTCATCCTCCTGTGAGGTACATGATTCTGCTAGGTGAGCACTATCATGATAAAAGAGGAATTACTTCCGACGTTAAGTCCTGGATGTTCGATGGAGAAAAGAATATGTTTGTTGTTCGAAGGAAAGGTCCGTATCCATTGGAGTACTACAAATGTTGGACTCAATTATACTCCTGGACGACTATGGATCTGACAATGCTTTATAAGTCACCATTCTCCAACCCTTCCAGAAATGACTATGCTGAGCACTTTTACAAGAAGTTGAGGACTGTTGTGCTTAGTAAATTCATGAGGTTTGATGATTTTCCACACAAGAATTCCTACACGAAGAAATACAGAGGTGTGTTTAAACTGGATGGAAAGAAGAATTTCTCTAACACGTTGTATCCACCAACGAAGAAAACTAAAACCATTCCTCTGCCAATGAAGCATCTTGAAGGATGTTAAGATGACTTTCAGACTTGGGCTTATAGTAATTATTCTGGAGAAGCAAAAATAATTTGCAAGTCGAAGACAATGAGTGTAATGGATGTTCATGATTTGTTGAGGTTTTATAAGAAGGACATACTAGTGCTATACAAGCATCAAATTGAGAGCTCTCCAGAGACTGAAGAATACGCCAAGTGCTATACTCGAGTAGTGAAAACAACTGTTGAAGAGGAGTTGTGGTTTGATCCGTCTACTGTACAGATGTCCAAGAAGTTCAGAATGTGAAAGCTATCTAATGCTAAAGCCTAGGGGAAGATTGTAGAGACACTAATTTTGTAAGGCTTTGGCATTAGATATTCTTGTGGGTTGTTTATAAATGTAATTGGGCTAAATAGTTTTTAGGTTTATAGGGGTTAGTGGGTCCAGTCGAATATAGGTCATGTGGGCCGAATTTTTGTGTCTTGTTTATCAAGTTTAGGTTTTCCTATATAAGGAATAGCTAGTCTACTTGTTTAGGGTTGCTTCTTGGGTTTTGTTGATCAAGTGTGTATCGAAATTCTCTTTGAGAATCTCGACTTTGATAAGGTGTTGGCAATCGGATTTATTCAAGCATTCTCAATCAGTTTGTGTTATTCCATTGTTTGTCATACTTTCATTACTGATTTAATTGATTATTCTTGAATCATCTATAATCACCGGATTCCGCATGGTTATTTATAGACTTGAGATCGTGTGAGGAGAGATTTCGATCCTTACACATAGATACAATACACAAGACACACTGTAGCATAGGAATATGCTCTAACAAACTCCCCCTTAATGAGTAGTGTATCTATTCTAACTAAATCTCTAGTCTTCAATCTTCAACATTGCTGTATCCAATCTTCAACATTGCTGTATCCAATCTTCAACTTGAAATCTTGTCAAAAATAGATCTTGCATGGCTGGATCAAGACTTAAACAATCTTTGAACTTCAAGATCCACTTGTGAAAAGTACATTAAACTCCCCCTTTTACCATGCTTGAGTCTTGACACACAGAACCTGCAACTTTAGAAGACAAAAGTGCGGTTTTTCCTTTTTGATTTATCAAAAATTAATTTAATCTTGGTGCAAAACTTCTCTTTGAGAATCCAAGATATTGATTTTGACATTTTGTTTATGTATCAAGTGTTGATCGATCGAAAAAAATAAGAAACAAAATCTTTTTGGCTTTTAGAAATTTTAGATCAAAACACACCTACAATTTTTTTGATTTTTCAAACTTATGCTAAAACACACCGAAAATCTTTTTAGATTTTTCTGAAATGAAAACATAAATGCAATACTGAATTACACTCTATTTTTGGTTTGAGAAAGTTCACTATCTGAGATCATATTGGTCACAACGCGTTGAACTACACTTTAATTTCAATTATTTTTGCACATAAGCCATGTCTATTGCAAATATAATTTGTCCAACTTTAAACTCTGGCAGAATCATACTCATAACATCTGGATATGTTAAGGTATTGGTTAGATTTGCATTGACCAGTGTACCCGATACTATCAGACATATTCAGATATCTTTCACATACTTTTCATTTGATTATACTTGTGAATTTCACAAAGTATTTGAATTCATGATATCGTCAACTGTGTTCCATGCAATAAGAAATAAGAACGTTAAATCGTCTACCTTAAGGTCGATCTTTCGATACGCAGATAAGGCCTCGGATTTAACAAAATAAGAAAATAAAAACAAGTTGAAATTGTATAATTCAACAACAGTCAGGTCGGTCTTGTGGACACGCAGAGAAAGTCCGATGAATTGTACGAAACACTAAAGAAAATAAAGCAGAACCTTAAATGAACAACTATCAGGTCGGTCTTGTGGACACGCAGAGAAAGTCCGATCATTTAAGAAAATAAAGAAAATCAACAAGTTTAAATATTTGAAAATGAACACATGTATACATAGTGACTTCTCATATTCTTTTCACATATCTTTTTCTTGATATCTTGAAATTTGCATCAAGATGTTGTCCACTAGGTCAAACATCAGTTTTAATGTATATCACATTTGAATACTTTCTGATTTTCTGAACCTACCTAGCACA